>PVIW01001657.1:235000-275798 GCA_004026585.1 Noctilio leporinus | reverse complement strand
GTTTAGTTTTACCTTTTTGCATGTTGCTGTCCAGTTCTCCCAACACCATTTGTTGAAGAGACTGTTTTTACTCCATTGGATGTTCCTTCCCCCTTTGTCAAATATGAGTTGACCATAGAGTCCTGGGTTAATTTCTGGGCTCTCTATTCTGTTCCATTGATCTATATGTCTATTCTTATGCCAGTACCATGCTGTTTTGTGGACCTTCTCTTTTAGCCCTTCTATATTCCAGGCCTGTGACTGTGTAGAGTAGTCTGATCCAGGCTGCCTTCTTCGTCCTGTTAAGGAGCAGAACAACTCAAGCAAGCAAGCATTAAACAAATAGTTCCTTCCAAGAGAGGGCCATAGTTGTAAATCCTTCACAATCAATAGTCTCTCCAGATCACATGGTTACCTTTCATGACTTACCTAAATACATCTCACCAAGGCTGTTGTTTGGCTCATTTGCACCTGTCTTCTGAGTATAAAACCTTTAAGTTTTCCAGTTCAGTCATGCTTGGCTTGAATCCACTCTGCTGACCTCTAGTCCTGTGGCTGGTTGAACTCTTGATCTTTGTAGGATTTATTTCCTAATTTTTTGCTGTCTGTGGATCATAAGATTAGCTCTTCTGGTTCTGGACTTTATTTCAGTTCAACAGCAGTGTTCTGTCCTTGCTCCTTACCCTTCAGGAAAGAAAGCTATCTCCCTGTCTGAACTCAAAGGATCCTCTTCTGTGCTTTATGCTATTAACACTGTGGGAAATGGAAGTCAGCTAAAACGTATTTAAAAACTCATGTGCCAGACTCTTTATATATGTTTGACTCTCACAGTAACCATGTAAAATAAGTTTTGTTGTCCTTTATCAGATGCAGAAACCAGGCCTCAGAGATACAGAGGGATTTGCTCAAAGGCACAAAATATGTAAGCCGTAGAGATAGTGTTAAAACTTGAGTCTGTTTAACTTCCAAAAACTGTACTCTTTTCTACCAATATATTGGTAGAATATATTATTCTTAAAAAATGGTATTCATTGTTTAAAATTTTAATTTGATGATACTATTTTAATTTTACATGGTTTATATACAAGTCTTCTGGAGGTGAGATTATGATGGAAAGAAATAATATTACCATGTACTGAATATTCTCCCTTTGGTGTGTATGTGTCTCTTTCACTTTTCTCTTTCTCGCTCTCTATATCTATCTATCTACATATGTACACATAGATGTATGTATGTATGTTTACTAGACACCATCTAATATTAATTGAGAGTTTACTTTATGAGAAACTGATGAAACCTTCATCTTCACCTTTCTCATTATGACAAAAACGTAGAAGCGCTGTCTTTGCCTTCTGATAGTCAATGACTAAAACTGAGCTGGGCCAGTATGTGGCAAAGTGTCCTACCACACTTGCCTTTTGGACTAGCATGAGAGTCTAGGCGGGCTCCAGAGCTAGCCACTGTCTCCTTGAGAGCCACCTACCATAGTTGGTGTTTCTGCAAGGGCTCGTCAGGGAAGATCTCCTCTGTAGTCAGCAATCCAAATGCCCTGGTGAGTCCTACTGGATTCAGTTCAGATTGAAGATGGTGCTAATCTCAACTGATCTGCAGTACTGAGATGAACTGATGAGTACTGAAACCTTTCCCCAATGATGTTAGTTATTTCTGCCAGTTTTCTCATTGGCTAAATTCAGAAAGATGCCTATGCAAGGACCTATGTATCCAAGGAACTCAGTCAACCTCTGCCATGGTAGCCTTCCTTCTATGGGAATCACTTATCTTGGTTGAATAAGGTGATATTTTTCTCATATATATGTATATATAATATAAATATATTTTATTAAATATATAAATATAATAATATAACCTATATTTATATGTTATCTGGGAGGATTATGCATGAATATTAAACATCAGAGGGCAGAATGAAAACCCAGGCTATAGTTTGGGTCTTTTACAGCAACCTTGAGTCCTGATTGTGGATGGTCAAGTATGATTTTTAGAAACAGGCCATTGGAAGTCTCTATGATCTTCTTCCAAACTGTAAATAGCCAGAAAAAATCTAGAATGAGCATGTAACTACTGTGTAATAGGTCTTAGAATAATGATAAAAGTGTATGTGTACATGTATATATAGATAATTTCAAAAGTGGAATGTCTATGATTGGTTGCAGTTGCCTTGAATAACTACACTCACTGTCTGTCCTACACATGCCTTTTCTGAAATTGGAAAGCCGGTGAGAAGAGTATTACAATGTAGTCAGCAGTGAAGACAAGCAGGGCCTCTGTAGTATTTGGTTTTTCTCATTGATAACAGCCTCTTCCTTTGTCCCTTTCCTCCAGGAACTGCCTCCACAGATGGGGAAAATGAAAAGGGATCTAAAAGAGACCAGTAAAGACTGTCAGTGGAAAGCAGGCGGATGGTGGTGGAGTGGTTGGTGGTGGGTGAGCAAAGGAGGTGAGCTGTAGGCAGAAGAAACTCAGGATCTGAGGAGAAGCTCATGTTGAAACAGGATCAGTCTAACAGTATTTAGTAAAAGTAAAGCTGCAGAGAGCAAATCTGAATGTCAAGGACTTTGAAAAACAAACATTTTATAAATTGCAAGTGGGGGAGGAAGGTAATTAGAGCAGGTCTCTCACAAAGGAAATGGAAATGAGGGAAAGGAAGCAGCAGGTCCAACCGATACTTCATCTTTTAGTTCAAGGTCAATTTAGTGGGTATATTTGGTTGCATTATTTAAAAAGGAAAGTGTAAATTAGTTTTAACATAATTTGTTGTGGATTCACTTTGGGATCAAAAAGCACTTATGTCTATTGTTATTACTCTTGTCAAAAGCCCTATGAAGTTCTTAAACTGAGTCAGAATCTTCCTTTTTTTTTTTTTTTTTTTTTTGTTTCTATAAGTGCTATTTGTTAACAATATACCTCATAGAATACATTGGATGGAGGTGAGCAGCCTGACCTCTATGTGAGAGGTGTCTACACCTACATACCAAAGCCATGCCACTTGTTCCAAGTCATGCAAAGAGTAAGGTAATCAAAGGTGGGTGTGTCGTCTCCAGGAAGAAGTAACAAACTAATTTCTTTGTCAGTCTCTTTAAATATTCTGAAAGTGAAACATGATAAGGTTTGTATGCTTTTGTAATTCGTTTTTCACACATTTTACTCTTTATTCTTGACAAAGAGAAAAGCTGTAGGTTTATCTTTTCCTCTGCAGCTGCAAATATGACCTCCCTAGGAAAAGCCAGAAGGACCATTCCTTCGTGATTAGGAAGTAGAAATTTGACACCTTCTGAAAATAAATGCCCATATTTTACCTTCTAGCAGGCTATTGTGGTTTGTCTTTTAGGTGGGAACTGGATATAAACATCAGCGAATACTCCAAAGGTCAGAATTTCAGAGCTGCTCCCACAAATGTATTGTCACCAAATATTAATGACTCTCTCACATGTTTTCTTTTTTTAAGAGGCCTGGTCATGTCCGGGGGAATGCCAGGTACATTTTTCTTAATGTATGAGCACAAGTTACATATAACAACCTAACAACACAATGCTGTCTCTTTAATGCTAATCTATTCCTTGCAATCTACTAGATACATGTAGAGTCACTGATGTGTATCAAGAGAGCAAAATCAGATTCTGAAAATATCTGAAAGGATGCACTAGAGTGTACATAATAATGTATTTTAATCTGCCAGGCCTTAAAATTAATCATGAATTCCCACAGAGATTTTAATAATTTTCAGATGATGGTGGTTTTTTTTTTTTTTTTTTTTTTTTTTTTTTTTATAGAGTAATATTCTTGGACAGAGTTTTCTAAATGCAGCATGGGGAAAAAAGTAAGTGAAGGAGGGGGAAATGGGGCAATTTTTCACTTGCCTTGGTATAGGGGATATGTTTATCAGGGGGATATGTTTTCTTTTGCTTCTAACTCAAAAGCAAGGGATGTGTTTCAAAGCAAGGCTTTATCACTCCATAAAAGCTGGTCAAGTTTATTGAGGGTGATAATGTATATTTCTTAAGCAGGCGACAGTCCTGAAGGAAAGAGGTCCACACCGGTGAGGGAGGGGGTAGGTGCTTCAGCAACATCAGGGAACTTGGCCGTCAGCAATTTCCAGAGCTGCATGGGAGGAAAATGTTGGTCATTTTGGTGCAGTTTAATACTGCACTGATGTCCTGAGCAAGGGAGCGTTGCTGAAAGGAGTCACTCATACATTAGCATCTTTCCACAATGCCTGACTTACTAAGGGAGACCTGCCCAGTAAGCCAAGAGTCATATGCAGGTTACATGCGGAGAGGCGGAGCTTACACAATAGAAGTGAGCAGAGCAAGTGTTTTGCTTGAACTCCCAATCACTGGTCACTGGCAGCATCTGCAGGCGGAAAGGCAGGCGTCACTCACAAGCCAGGTGGCTATAGTGGTGGCAGGTGTCTGGTGAAGTACGAGTCTGGCAATCCTTTGAGGTGACCAGTATAAGTACAGCCAAGGTTGAGTTCTTATAGCCTACCACGGGTGGAGGTCTCCTTTATATTTGGGTCTAGATGGAGTCATTATCCTAGGGTACAGACTTAAGGTTTTGGGTATTCCAGTCCCTTCCTAAGGGTATCCCCATTACACCCTATTATCTTAATCTTGACGAAACACTTGACATAACTGTCATGGCTGGTAGTGACTCCATATTGGATTGTCAAAGGTGTCCCTAAAGTCCACTGTGCTCTTGGTTTGTACAACTAGACTCTCAGAAAGGGTAGTCGTATTATTTATTGTTCAAGCTGAAAATTTTGTGAGGGAAAATAAAAGTCATCAACCACACTGGGATATATGCTTTCTGTATATTGAGGGTGTGTAGCAGTGATGTAGAGATTCAGGTTTCTAATTTAATACCATTCTTGCATTTCCAAGAGGACTGATCATGTCTGCTCCTCTAATATCTCCAAGATGCTGTGATAGAACCCCGTTAGGCTCTTCTAACCCACAAAGATCCATGGAAACATAAATATGGAGCCTTTTTCTGAATAATAGATAACTAAAAATATTATGCTTTGGACTGATGTTCAGGGACTTTCAGGATGTTAGAAAGAAATAAGCTGCTAGAGGATACAGTGGACTTTCTACATCTTGTCAACTCTCCATGAAATACCTCTTTATGGTGCCCCACTATAGGGAAAAATAAATTGCTCTTGTGGTTGTAAAAGTGCTTGGTAACACTTTCAGAAATGCTGTTGTCACATGTCTGAGGTCTTTTTCTTCCTATCCATTGAAAAGCAGTTTTTAACAAGTCTGTATTTATCCCCTTGTTCCCATCTGAGGAATTTTCTAAGGACTGCAATAGCAGGTGAAATGCTGGAGCTGACCTCATTACTTTGGGTGGACCAGCTCATTTTTCTTGGTCAGTGTATGTGTGAAGTGAGCTTGGAAGTTGCAGTAACAGAAACTATATGTGAGAAGGAGGTAGAGAGAAGAGAAGGTCCAGGGAACCCATGTGTGATTCTGAAAACAGGGAAAGAATTTTTACCTGAACTACATTACTGTCAAGTAATTTGCAGGCTACTGGAATCAGAAATCTCACTAGTGTGTACTCCTGTTAAGAAACTACTTTATTCTTCTTTGGGTGGGTGGTGGAATAAAAATGAGAGATATTAACTCTAATTTGCCTTCCACTTTTCTAACCAATTTCCCACCTTTTTCCCATTGAATCCATCACATTGATTGCTTCAAGGGATGTGTACTGAAGAGAGTATTAATAGTGCAAAGGATACAAGCACACAAAATAAACAAATATCCAGGAAAAAGCCTGGATATTCAGGCTCCTGGGTGTAGAGAACAAATTTTCAATTTGAGGATAGTTTCTTTTTAGAGTTTAGCTTGCTCTCCACCAAGAGCACTCAGGTAAGCCCCTATGAAAGGACCCTTTAGTTGTTGGTGGGAGTGGGAGCAATGGGGTAGGGTGCTGGTGATGGTGGGTTATGAGAAGCGGAAGCAGAAAGGGGATAGACCAGAGTGCAACCCAGAGGGAGCCCCTTTGGGAAATCCTTCGTGGCCCTAGACAAGAGTACTAGAAACAAAACAAAACAAAACAAAAAAATGGCTGCTGCAAACCCTATAGATGTCCTAAAGCAGCATTTCCCATCCTCTGGGCACACTTAGGGAGGAATGGGGAGTGTGGAAGTTTCTTTGCTTCCTGAGAGGAGTGTGGACCACCACCTGAGGGCTAGTAAAAACCAAGTAGCCCTGGGGTTGGGATGTGGGGATACAATGTCCAAGGGAAAAGTGGCTTGATAGGGATCCAAAACATATCCAGGAAGCAAAATAAGAGCAAAATAACCAAATGAGGCAGAAGAGGGACTTTTCATTGAGAACTTGCAGGAAATGGAGGATGCCTGAATCCTCATAAATCCTCTGGGAATGTGAATGCCACTCTAGGAGGAAAGGGAATATTGATAGGCCTGTAACTGGACTAAGCTTACCCTAAAGTGATGGAAAGGACCATGAGGTATCTGAAGCTAAGGCATGAATTGACCCGACCGGAAGCAAATTTCCTTAATGAATTGAAATATGTGTTTTTAATGGGGATGTTATGGACACATGTAAAACATTTTTTTAAATGCACATTTTCCACACTTGGGTATTTTCTTGAGACATGCACAACCTACTGCAGTGAAGTTCTCAACACTTAGCATTTTGCTCACCGCCTAGTAGGCACCTTATAAATATCTTTTCATTGTGTAAATGGAATGAAAACAACCCAGTCTCTCAAAATCAAACCAACAAAACACTACGGAACAAAACAAAGAAAATCCTCAGTAACAAGTACATGAATGTCAAGTTGAATACTTGTCTTACAGATTTAAAAAGCATTCCTAGGAGAGGGTTTATTATGCAAGGCCAACCCTCACCGGCAACAGGGAAAACAGAAAAAGAATTTGAAGCTTGGCACAAACTGAGCTTGTCCTTAAAATGCAGGTATGAATGTAACCAAAGGAGAATGAAACTGGAATTTCTGGAGACCTTTAAAAATGGGACAGACAAGCATCTATCTGCAAATCATTGATATAATTAGTCCTGCTTAGAATTAGGGGAATGGTGATTTTTTAAAATTTCTTTTTCTCAAGAAACACAGCTTCAGCTCTAGGATATGATTTAAAATCTAGTCAGGGGTCAGTCTATCATCACTGTAGCAGTCCTTGTTATTAATACAATCATCATCGCTATTTTAGAATCAGAGCTGCAGTTTCCACTGAACATATTATTTTAATTTTTGATCAATATTGTGTTTGATAACAGATCTGGCATATAAAGCTAAAAATGCCACAGGCCCTGTAGGGAGTCCTTTATTTCTAGTGACATATATTGGAGTTATTCTTCTTTGTTCATATGATTTACCTTCAAAAATCTATTGAATGTGCCCCCAGAGAAGCACAGATAGCTGTTTTAATAATCGTATTGGTATTCAGGTGGAATGGAGTGGGATAGAACTGAAAGAACTTGCAGGGAATATTGTCTCTGGAATCCCTGGTTCCACCAGCCTGCATGTAATATTTAATGTGCAGCAGCACAGGTAGAATTTGCAAAATAAAGGTAGCAATTTCGTCCTTGTAAATATTGACCTTTTGCCTTCCTTCCACACTTTGGGAGCCCTTAGATGATCCCAGAAGGGCACAATAGGCTGTGAGGTCAACACATGGCAGGGTTACACCATCTCTGTCCCTCTTCCACCCAGGGCAACAGGGATTGACTCAGAGCATTTGACTGCCTGGTGCCCAGCACTGGCCTTTCCAGAGCTGGTACTTGGATCTCCAAGTTCTGCTTCTGACCCCAGGGTTTCTATGCTATCAGAAATTGTTGGTGAACTGAGATAACCCTTTGGTCTGAGCCTCACTGGCAGCATATTTGCCATAGTAAGCTGGCAGAAGCAATGGAGAACTTAATTCTTTAGCTATAGCATATGAATATAAAGTAGCAGAGTAATAGTCCATGTTAATATATTTTGCTTATGAAATTCTTAGGATATCCGTATTGCTTATGACAATCTGGGTTATATAAATAAATAAATAAATAAATAAATAAATAAATATATATATCCATATATATGATTTAATTTCTTTTAAAAAAATGTTTATTTTTAGAAAGAGGGGGAAGGAGGGAGAAATAGAGTGAGAGAAACATGCTTATGCTAGAGGAATATTGATCAGTTGCCTTTCTTAGGCCCCTAACTGGGACCTGGCCCACAACTCAGGCATGCGCCTTGACTGGGAATCAATCCAGCAACTTTTCTGTCTACAGGATAGCACTCAATCCACTGAGCCACACCAGCTATGGCTGATTTTATTTAATTCTTAACACAATACCGTATGCAGCAGATACTATACCCATTGTAGAGATAAAAAAAAAATAAATCTAGAAGGGTAAAATAACTTGTTCAATATCCTACAGGTAGTAAAGAGAAGGGCAGAGATTTGAAATCAGTTGTGTTTATCCCAAAGTCTGGGCTTTCATTCTCTGCATGAGGCTTTCCCAGTATAGGAGATGCTCATTGATCTCGTTCATAGAAGAGTGGTAGAATTTAGTTGTGACGTGATTAAATGATACCTAACACTGTGATGTAGCATTTGCATCTTGCCTGGTGTACTTCCACTGAGATCTCCCAGCTCTGATGAGCCATAGGGACACTTGCTGCATGGAGGCACAGAGTGTGGTCATTGCACAGCAAGACTAGGGCAGAGGTAGAAAAGAAACCCCAGCCCCTGAGTCTCCTGATTTATTATGTCTGAAAGGTAGTTCCCTTAGATTTACCTCGATTAGCCTAGATCATTGTGTGGGAGCAATTAGTTTTTCTAGGCACACCTCAGCATTTTTTCACCACCTTCAAAACCCAGCCTTGTAATAATGTTTTAGTTGAACCATATTACTTGTGTTTCTAACATTGATATGGATTTTACACAGCTGTTTACACTAATATGTGTTAAAATGCCTAATTACCGCTGCTACCACAGCCTGGCTCAATAGTCTGGCCGGCTCTTAAATATATAGTCGTGTTGTAATCAAACACAAACATCAATGAGCATCCTAAACTCCTGCAATTTGTAAACTGGATTAAGGGCAATAAATTCGAGCCTTCAAACAAGAACATGGACATTTGCATATTTCATGCCAATATGCTCATCTATTTGTTTTGTTATAGTTTCCCAGATTTTCAACAGTGCTTGTTGATAAAATGAGGTCAGAATGTGAGATGGGATGGGTGTTTATAGTGGGATGGAGAGGAAGGCTTTGGAAAACCTTACAAAGGTTGCCCTATGCCTCTGATAGCACTTTTATGGATCACTTAAATTATAAACTTATATTAAACTGTTGGTTGGCCACTCTTCAGCCAATTGGGTAAGCTTGTCATTACTTGTTTTTCTAGCAGGCATTTGCGCACATACGCAGGAGCTATGATGAGGAGCGGTGACTGCAATGTAATGTCAGGAGGGTCAGAGTACCAGGTGTAAGATTCTCTGGGAGTACAGAAGAGGGAGTGGTTGTTTGCATTGGGGAAATGGAAGATTTTCCAGGAGCGCAAGCAGGGGAAAGATAGAAAATGGAATAAAGTAGTCATAGTGGAAGAGATGAAATGGAAGAATGTGATAATTTCTGGAAATTTCAGTAGTTCAATATGGTTGAGGAGGAGAGTACTGCTTCAGGAAACCTGGGAGATGTAGCATTAGGGACATTGTTGTAAATCCTGTAGATGCTGGCATGCCTCATAATAGTAAGAGGATGTGTCAGCTATACTATGCCAAGACAGTTCATTGTTGACCCCGTCGGAGTATGTCAGTGGTCACTCAACTTACCTAATATATGCCCCAAACTTCTAACCAGCTGTATAGAATCCATGCCTATGGCAATCCATGGACAGAGCAGGGAATCATTAGGTGTATCTCTTTCTCCATTGGTTGACTTATTGATTGTGTTATATATTCATTCTTACATTGATTCAATAAATGTCTATTTAGTCCCTACAATATGTCAGTATTTGTTCCAGTTACTGAAGAAATGATAGTGATGTCCTCTTTTTTTTCCCTGAGAATAAGAGATTATGAGATAAAAGCATCAGAGGATTTGATAAAGAATGAAAATGATTATATCACCCTTATTTATTTAGTCATTAGAAACATGTCTCTTGCCTGATTTTATAGATTCTCTAATTTAACCTTCTACTCACCTCACTTAAGACATTATTTATTATTATTTTTTACAATGAACTGTCATTTACAATATATAAAATTTAGATACATGGGAAAATAACTAGAATTTTAAAAAAGGCTTCAATGTTGTATGGGGGAAAATGGTAAGGAACCAGGGATTTAATTAAAATTGAACCTTAAAAAGGATGTCCTGGAATTACTGTATATTTACTGTTTGATTTATTTTCTTATATCATCATCATCTAAATACTGCACAATAAAAACATGTTTAGAACAGAGATCACTAAGGTGCATCAAGTGTACTTCAGAATCAAACAAAGCTGGGTTATGAATGATATGTAACTTTTAGAGAATACACTTATGCATGGACATGCACATACATACACAGCTCTGTAACTTTCATAAGGGCAGAAATCATATCTGTCTTGTTCACAACCGGATCCCCAGGGTCTGGCATGTCAGGTGCTTGGCAAGTAAATAGTTGGATGCATCATTGTTTATGTTAATTACAGCTGTGGTAGATCATACAGTTGTTCCCAATTCCTTCCCTCGCCCTGTATCCACACGCGTTGTCACACCCCTCTCACTCTAATGATGTTATTCTTGGTTGCATGGTTTGTGTTGCCCAATGGAAAGTGCTTGAGAGTAACAGTGAGACAGTGCTGGGCTGAATTCTTAGGAGGTATCACTGCTTTCATTTGGCTTTGTGCATCTCTGCCTGGACCTGAGGTGCCCCTCTGCCAGTCCTGCCATTGTCAACTCCTAACCATTAGACCATTGGGCTGCCTCAATTCACCTTGCACCTCTTTGTTTTTAATTGCAAGTGTAATTAGTGCATGGCATGAAACATAGAGGCTTATTATATTCTAGTAATGAAGACACAGGAGCTACCTCAGTTAGGTTACTCTGAAGTAGATTCTGAGTCAAACATTTGGATGCAGCTAGTTTACTGGGAGGTGATACAGGGAAACTATCCTTATCATGCAGGAAGGAAACTGGGAAGTGGGAATGATAATAAACATGCACTATTCACTAAATGTGCACTATTCACTGACTCTTGATGTGGGCATCTACATCTTAATCACACTAGGATCTTCTGAAGAAATGTATAGAGGGTATATCTTAGAATTGTCTCTCTAAAACATGGGATGATGGGGCATTTATCCACTGAGGCCTGGGTCTCATTATTTAAGGGTCCTACCCTGCCTCCAGTTCCCACACTTTATGGATGTGACTGTGCTGTGCTGTGTGGCTTTAGAGAAAGCCTTGGGTCAGGAAAATGCAGAGAAGTTGTTTTGGAGGGCTTGAGGAGTGAGAGTGGCTGAGTAACTGCATGGAAGTGTCTACTGCAGCTCCTTTGAAATCAGAGGTGGGCCAAGGGGATGTGACCCACTGGGTCCACATCCTGGTTCACCTGGTCCTTTGAGTGTTTTCTCATATCACCTAATAGTGTCTGCTTTGAGATAATGTTTGTGCAAAGTGCTTTGTGGGCCATCAAATTCTAAACCTATGTTATTGGTCATTAATGGTGAAAAAATTAAAATGTTCTTGCTTAAAAAAGTTTATCAAATAATATGGCTCATCCTAATTAATACTTTTGGTGACACTATTATACGGATTGTCAGGCCTGAGGAATCTCTGTGTCTATGCATGGCTGGACCTCCACGCTGTGTCAGCCAAGGACATGGCCTTGAAGCTAATCTTATCCCAGAGCCCTGGAACACTGAGCCCCAGAAGAAATCAACATAGCAGCCTTGAGCAGGCAAGTGTTGCGTTTGAGTTTACTGCCTCTTTGTTCTAAGGTGCATACAGCCTCCTTTGTTGTAATGGGTACATAAGACTGCCTCTGCTGCTAGCACACACTGCTACTGTACAGGGTGGACAAACCATGCATAGATCACTGACATCCTCACCCAAGGAGCCATCCCGCCTGCTGCTGCCTGCAATAAAGATGCCAAATCTCCTGAAAGCTCCATGTAAGTCCATGTTTATCACCAGACCAGAGGCCTGCCCACTATCGGAATCTACTGGTCCAAAAGCAAGGGGACCTGACACAGTTTATACCAGCCACTCAATGGCAAAAGGCCAGAAATGAGGTAGAACATTCATACTCCATTGTTATTTCCTTGCCTTGTTTTTCATCTTTCCCAGAACTGCTATCTAGGTACTAGAGCAGTTAACACCCTCATACATGTTGACACACGTGTGTGTGTACACACCAGCAACCTATGCTCACTCTCATTACTCCCAGACATCTTTATTCCAGTGAGGGTGTGAAAAACTCTGATGAGAGCAGAGAAAGAGAAATGAGAATACTCTGTTATTCTTTCCACCTTTTTCTTAGATTGGAAGGTAGGAGGTTATGACTGAGTGATTAATCAAACACACTCTGCAGAATTGCTCTCTCAAGAGAATGGCCAGGAACCCCACATGTCTTGCTATGATTCTGCTGCTGACTCACATAAATGTCCAGGCCATAATTAAGTTGTATTGCTATAGGTCAGAATCTAGGCCTATCACACTCAACCACATATGATTATATAATCATCCAGGCTATCCAGTAGTTGCTCCTAGAGCTCTTCACAAGTTCTCTTATTCCAAAGAAAGTAGAACTGCATATAAGAAAACATGAGGGAAGGTCTATAAGGGAGAGTGACACTTACAGAATTAATCCAAGATGCACACCTCTTTGAAGAAAGACATCACTCAGCTGTGAAAGAGCACCATGACCCCTACTTTACATTCCATCAAAACACTGTTAAGTCTGTCAGCCTAGTTACCCTTTAGCCTTGTGAAGGCATTGACTCAGACTTACTGAAAGATCAGGGTGAGTACAAAATGTTTATCTCCAGCTTGTCATTCCCTTACAGTGAAAAATCCTGCAAGTCATTGACAAAAAGAGAACAAAAGCTTCTGCTGTTTTTTAAGTTAAACAAGCGTTGTTAGAGTTGGTCTGCTGTTCTGATAAAGAACTCCACAATAGAAATGCCTTAATATAATGAAAGGTTATTCCTTTCCCATGTCAGTCCATTAGATCCGGAGGGTTGGTCAGTTGCTCATCCTTGCAGTCATCCAAGGACCCAGGATTTTCTCATCATGACATTCACATTCACCTTCACCAGGTCCTCTGAGTGTTTTCTCACTTCACCCAATGGCTGAAAAGAAACAAGGGCTTCAGGTGGACCAGGGAGGCACTCAGGTCACTTCTATACATATTCATTTGGTGAGAACTTTATCATATCATCATATTGAACTGGAAGAGAGACTGGAAATTGTAGCCTAATTAAATACCCAGGAAGGAGAGAAGAACACACATGTGGGCGAGATCTGCCAAATAAAGGACAGAAATATAGGGTCTACCTGAATAGCAGGCTTTGTTGTCTTTGTGAATCTTTACATTGGATATTCTCACCTCCAAAAACAAGGGTTTCAGTCTCATCTGTTATGTAAGGTGTTTTGTTCTGGGCATGGAGACAATGTCTTCCCATGGGAGGATATCTCAAATTTCTGGTATTGTCCTGTGCCTTTGGTCCTGCTTTGGCATTGTGGATGGGTTGTAAATGAGGAGAACTCTGTATTTTCACATAGCTGAGGCTCATGGCTGGCCCTAACAATCAGACCACTGCTGGGACAGTCACCATGGAGGCAGTTAGATGTTCTAAGTACCCAGCAGTTTGGTGGTGAACACCTGAGCCAGAGTACGAAGGGGTGAGAGAACAAGGATGTTCATGTTTTAGAATAATTTAAGAGCATTCTCAACATAGTCATGCTGGTTTCAGTGTGAATCAACATCAGATGTATGTTTCTGAGAGAAGAAAAATAAGAAGTAGACTTTGCAGATGCTCTCCTTGTCCTGGGCATCCTTCCCCCTGCTGAAAATCATTACGTGAAGCTTCTAGTTTTGCTCCCTGAGGTTGCCCCGCTTTCTCCAAATGCTATGTTCATACCATCTCCTCTTTGAAGGAGAGCACTTTTCCTACCTGGTAATCATTGAAGTTCAGTGTGTTAGTCTGCTGTGGTTATTGTAACAAATGACTCTAGGCTGTGATAGCTTAAACAGCTGAAATATTTGCTCACAGTTCTGGAGGCTGAAGCCCAAGATCAAGGTGTCAGCTGGCTTGGTTTCCTTTGAGGTGTCTCTCTGTGGTTTGCAGATGGTCATCTTCTCGCTTTGTTCTTATGTGACTTGATCTCTGGGTACACCCATCCCTGATGTCTCTGCCTCTTCTTATTGGGACAGTGGTCATATTGGAATAAGGTCCCACTCTTATGACCTCCTTTAAGTTTAATTACCTGTCTAATAAAGTCCTTGCCTCCAAATATATTCACATTGCAGGGTGGGTAATGATTCCACATACAAATTTTAGGAGGACATAATTCAGTCCATAATATTAGAATATAAAAAAAGGTTTCAGGCAACACATACTACCTGCTGGCTTCTTAAGACCCTGAAGTTTCAATTTTTTTGAATTTTCTGACACGTACACATATATACACACATATAAGCAAGCAAGCAAACAAATTTAAAAAGTGGTCATTATACTTAGGATTCAAGTTAGAAAAGCAGGGTTGGTAAATTGAAATTCATTATGTAAAATTGAGATGAATTTAGTTTTAGTATATTGAGCTGTGCCTAGTCTACCTTAAAGCAACATTTCAAGTTTAGAACTAGAAAATTTGGATGAGTTAAGTACTTCCTACTCCCTAAAGTCTATTCTTAAAGCACCTCCCTGCTTCTTTTCAATGTCTTTCTCACAAATGTGCTGTTCACACTGAGACAACCAGGTTTCTTAGCTATTAGCCCCATCAAAACATTTGTGTTCTCCATCTCTTTCTTTTAAGTCCTTGCTCTGGAAAAATGGCAACAACTACTGTGATAAACAATTCAGGTAAATGTAAAGGTGGGAGGTGGATATTTTTAAGGTAGAGCCCTTCTTACATTTGCATTAATGATAACCTAAAGCCCTTATGCAGAGCTACTGGGCTCTGTAGTGGTAGGAATTTCATTGTTCATGAACCTTGGATCACCTTAGGTTGGTGAGCAAAGGAGGTCCTCAGAGTGCCTTCTCTACCAATCCCCACACTCTGAGTAAAGAAAATCAGTGTCGCATTTTCCCTCCAAAGAGCTGACCCATGCAGTTATGTTCTTAGGAATAGGCCATCCATTTCAAATGAGTACGTTCCATTATGATCTACAGGGCATGGTTACTCACAAATGTGCTTAAAGAACAAAATCTCTGAGTTTCCCCTTAACTCTTTAATGATGTACTATAAATGAGGAGATCCTAGAGACTAGAAAATGTGTCCTATTTACCTTTATACCTTTTTTTTTTTTTTTTTTTTAAGATTTTATTATTTTTATAGAGAGAGGAAGGGAGAGAGGCAAAGAGGGAGAGAGACATCAATGTATGGTTGCCTTTCACCTGCCTCCAGCTATGGACCTGGCTGGAGACCTGACTTGCAACCTGGGAATCGAACCAGCAACCTTTGGGTTCGCAGGCCGGTGCCTTATCCACTGTGCCATCAGCCAGGGCACCTTTGTATCTTTTTTATTTTTAAGATTTTATTTATTATTTTTCAGAGAGAGGGGAAAGGAGAGAAGGAGAGAAGGAGAGAGACATCAATGTATGGTTGCTTTTAACCTGACTCCAGCTATCGACCTGGCTGGAGACCTGAATTGCAACCTAGTTAAGTTGCCCTGGCTGGGAATCGAACCAGTATATCTTTAATGACTAATATATTATTATTGTAGTTAATTCTCAGTAAATATTTGATGAATACAGTTATGCCCTGAGATCTGTTTCTTTTCTTTTTAGTTTTAATTTTCATGACCTCAGCTTTGAAAATCTGTGACCCAAATAGAGAAGTGATAGAATCAAATTTTGGGAGCAGATTTGGGTTACATGAATTGATTCTAGTGTCATATTTTTTCCCACCTCCAAGTGTCTAAACTAGGAGGGTTAAACCCAAGCTATTTGAGTCAGCATTCCCTGTGAATAGCATTATTATTATTGTTTATCATTGCCTCAGCTTTTACAATATGCTTGGTGCTGCGGAAGACATTAAAAAGACACAGTTCTTGCCTTGGGGCTTACACTCAGATAGGCAAACAAACAAAATGTATTTAAGAAGAGGTAGATTGATCGCAGAGATGCAATTTCCCAGGTGTTTGTATTTGTGCTTTGGGTTCGTTTGTCTTTTAACCAGCTGTGGGCTAAAGAAATCTCTAACTTTGTCTTCCAAACAAGGGCGTAAATGATAAGAGTTCAGAAGAAAACATGAGCCTTGCGGTGCAGAACTCAGGCTGAGTGTCAAGGCAACCTAGTTTGGGGTCTCCTCATGTCCTTGACTTGTCCCCCCCCCCCCCCTTCTCTCTCTCAACAATTTGAGCTGTCTGTGGCTTCCTGCCTGGAAGCCAACTCATTAATTTAAAAATGGATCACCGAATTTTATGGCCCATTTTGAAGTATTAGGCCAGCTCTTTTTTTTATCAAATAGCATTTTAAAAAATTGACTAGCTCTCCTTACAAAATTAAGACATTTGTTTGCATGAGAGTTGGAAAAACTTTTATCCCAAGGAGATGTGGCCCTCCAGTTTAATTTTTGAAAATCCAATTTCTAAGCTAGAATGAATAGAAATGTAGTTCATCATTTTTACACGTTTGTGGGTGAACGTTTTTAAAAATTCTCTCATGCAGTTACTTAGCAGAAAAAAGCATGTCTGTTTCGTATAACATCTTCAGTATTTGTAGAAATATTGTGTGTGTGTGTGTGTGTGTGTGTGTGTGTGTAGAGAACATCTTCACCTTAGAAATCTGAATATGTGTATGTTTGTTATTACATAAGATCAAATACCTGCTTCTGGGCATAACTTTGTTTCACCCGTAAAGTACAGGAGCACAATCTGCAAAGCTGCAAAGATGCCTGGGTCCAGATTGCAGGGGAGTGTCAGGGCCCATTTCATGACTGGTTAGCACCATCTCTAGAAGCATGGAGCAGTTTTCCCACCAGGGTCTTAATCTGTGAAGAAGATGGAAGCACCCAGCACCATGCATATTTAGTCCTTGGTTTCGGAAGTTTCTGTTTAATTCCACTTTGTCATCACATGCAAGAGCGTGGTTTGCCCTTCCAGATGGCCCACGCAAATGCTTTGTCGTACTTCACTCACTCTTTGCATGTCAAGCATCTCTGGGACTACATACATCACCAATTAGCATCTTACATTCATTTGAAAGAGATGGTTCTGCAATATTTTATACAGATTTCTTTGATTTGCATGATGTGATGTTCTTCTTTTATGAAAATCAAGGACGTGATTGTAAAATTTGCTTCCTATCTCCTCCCTCTCTTCAAACATTTTCCCCCCATGCAGCACCATTTGATCTGTACTTTTGGGTACATATCTTTGGTTTGATATTTCTGGAACATGGTCAGACCATTTTAGTGTTCACCAAAGCACATTGTGGGCATTTACCATGTCACAGTTTTCCAGGTGTCTGTGTTCCTATTGGTTTACTTTAACGTCTCAGATTTTAGGTCATGAGACTTTCTAATTGATCTACAGATTTGGCACAACCATCCCTCTAGTCTTCTGGGGATTTTTTTTTGTTGTTGCAAATTCTCCCAACTAGACATTCCTTATTCTAAGAGTTGTGATGAGCATTTAATACAGTAAATTTTGTGTGCAGGCCCAGATGGTAAGGAGCAACCCTGACATATCAAAATTACATTTAGCTAATATACCAACATGAGAGATCATTGTCATCTAGCAAATGGTGGCCATTACCTTTAAGTTTTTCAATGTGATCAGACCTGACACGCTGGTGAGCCGGTAAGTGGAACACAGAGAGCCTTGTGCCTTCTGCACATTTCCACTTGGATATTCCACAGGCACCAGGTGCTTTCCTAAATTCCCTTTGCCACTCAAACTTTAGAGTCCTTATCCGAGAAACTGGAATAGGTCTCCCTGATGCTTAAAACCCTGCATTAGCACATGACCCAACCCTTCCATGGTACTCCAGGTCTGGAAGATCCCTTGTGTCCTGGCTCTTCACTAGGTTGTAGCTGCTGCATGAAATTACTTGGGTTCTTGAAACTTTTTCAGTTCTCTGTTACATTCAAGGATTTTGCTCTTGTTATGCCTCCAGCCTAAAGAAAAAAGTTTTTTCCCACTGATTTTTCACAGGCTTGGCTCCTTCTCATTCTTTGTGTCTTTTCTTTAATATCTTGTTCCTCAGAAAGCCCTGTGTCCATATGATTGAAGTCAACTCCCCCCTCACATTCTGGGACAGCACCCTGTTTAGTTCTTTTAAAACATTAATTGCAGTTTGAAGGTATTTTGGTTATCTAGTCACTCATTTGGCTGCTATCTGCCCTTTTTTGTCTAGGATAAACTCAGTGTTCTCAAAGTTTCTTGTTTAATTTATGTCTCTCTGTTGCTTAGCATGGTGCCTGGCACAGAAAGGCACTCAAAACATATTTGTGGAATGAATGTCTCTGGAGTCTTGATTTGGAGCTTTAAGTATTGTGTGTGTGTGTCTGTGTTGTAATGGTTAAGTTAAAATAAAGAAAGTGTTATTGGCTGAATGTTTTGAGTTCTTCCCAAGCATACATATATGTTGAAACTGAATCCCCAATTTGATGATATTAGGAGGTAGTGTCTTTAGGAGATGATTAGTTGAAGGGGATGGAGTCCTCGTGAATGACAGTAGGATTCTTATAAAAGAGGTCCAGAGAGCTCCCTCTCCCTTTCTGTCATATGAGGACACAATGAGAAGGTACTATATCTGAGCTAGAAAGCATGTTCTCATCAGTCTCCAAATCGGTCACCACCTTGATTTTGACATTCTGGCCTCTAGAACTCTGAGAAATAGATGTTGTTTGTAAGCCCCCCAGTCTATGGTCTTCCGTTATAGCAGTCCAATGAACTACGACAGGAAGGAAGCATATTCTAACTGGCAAAAAGATGGGCAGGCTTGGTATTAGCATTACAGGAAATCAGATCAGCTGAGAGGGTCCCCACACAGGACTGATGCAGGAATCTTGGATTGAGGCAGAGATCACAGGCCTTGCCTCATAATCATGGCAGTTTGCCAGAGACCATTCAAGTATGAACTGATTGGTGCCCAGGAAAATAGCATAATGTACTCATTCACATAGAAAAAAATAAAGAGACCACAGTTCCAGGGTAAAACAGCACAAATCTTCAAAGCAGTAACATGATGTAGCTGAGGCCACATTTCACATGTAAACATACATGTGAATGCTTTTGATTATATTCACCATCCTCATAAGCTACAATTTAACTTTACAAAGAAGATAAGTGCAAAATGGATTAAAGCAACACATTTACCAGATTAGAATAGATAGTGGGATGAAGTGACATAGGTGAGAACTTTACAAGAGCACTTGGACCATGCCCTGCTCAAACCAGGGGAAAGAAGCATGTCTTTCCGTGGAAACAAATGAAAACTGCCCTGGTCAAAGCTCTCCTCTTCCAGGGGCACAGGTAAAATGGGCTCCATGAATGACAATGATCCTATTGCAGAGAGCATTTCATGAACACTTGCTATATGCCAGGTGCTACATTAAACTTCTTCCATGCATAACCTCACTGTAAAAAAATAAATCTTAGGTAGGTATGAATATTGATTGCTCTATTTTTGCAGAAGAAAATCTTGAAGCTTAGAGAAGTTAATTATTTTTTTCTAGATCACACAGGAAATGTGGGAGGAGGGATTTCAACTCTGGCCTGCTTACATTTAGTTTGAGCTCCATTATCCTCTATTGATTTGCAAAGAAACATAGTCTTTGGTTATGGGGACTGCTCCTGACAAGGAAATGTAAAAATGTATAGTTGTGTTCCTGATCTCACTGATTTTCAGGAAAAAATACCCCCTTATTATACACCACAGATCATTTGGTATATATAGTCCCCCCCCCCCCCCCCGCCCTTGCCCTTTAGATTACAACCAAGCCAGTCTCCTCATTCCTAGTACTTAGCACAGGTTCTGCAGCTAGGCTGAAGGCAAAGGTCTGGCCCTTGTTCTAAAACCCTGATCCCCAGAAGTTGCTTTATATTGGATTATTTCACTCTTCCATTTACATACACTAGTGTAATAAAACCAGCTATAGTCATTTAAGAGTAAACATTTTTAAGAACTAGAATTGTAGTTTTAATATTAACTGCAAATATACCTGATAAAGAATGTTACTAGTTAACAATAGCTATATCAAAAGAATCTGAGGAATATACTTAAAATTGCCAAGAGAATAATGTTAATTTTACTTTATTTTATTTTTAGAAAGAGAGAGCCTGAGAGAGGCATCTATGTGAGAGACAAACATCCATCCATTGTCTCCCACACTGGCCAGGGTGAGAATAATGTTAATTTTAAACATTATTCAACTTTAAAGTGTTGTCAATAAAACAAAGATAATCCTAGAAATGGAGGGAAAACAAAGTTTAAAAACAAAACAAAAACAACAAAAACACAAAACAGAAAAGAGAGAAATTGATTCAATTTTGGAACTATCATTTTGTGGGGCATTTTAAAACAGACAATGAAGTTTAAAAATTTTATCATTATCATTATTCCCATTTTCAGGTCAAAATGCAAACTAGATGCAAGCAGTTTTTTAAAACACTGTTTGGCGTGTCTCATAGGCCAGAACTACTGAAGCAAATCAGATCTCCCATTTTAATATGCATTTACACCTTTAAAAATTTATATTTTTGACTATGTTGAATGCCGTGACTTCTGGAGAACCATTATGGCGCACAAGATAGCTTTTTATTTGGCATTGTATCAATTTGAAGCGCAGAATGTCATGGTCTTAATGCAGGCAGCAGATAGGCATGTGTAAAGTGATATGGAGAGAAAGGCAAGGTGCACATGCAAGAGGCAATTTTCAAATGTCATCATTCCATCCCTTAAAAAAAAAAAAAGAAAAAGCAATGCTCGTGTTGAAGAAAATGTTTGGCTTCCTGGTCTGTGTGAGGCACTCCCCTTTGCATACAGGCACTTCTTCCACTCACCCGACCACCACGCTGCAGTGCGTTCAATACCATGTGCCCCTTAAATATCACGTGTAGCTAATTTGCATTATAGAGTCTGGGCCCAAGAGGGAAAAAAATGCTTAATTTTATTAATAGAATGAATTTTAAATCTCTCTACAGGAGACCACCAAACACCCCAAAGGACTAGTCTCTGTTATGAGAGAGGCTGGCCAAATCAGAGAAGCCCCAGTGCAGTTTCCCACTTAGAATCTGTTCCCAGCGAAAACGAGAGCTGGACCCATTGGCTCTGCGGTCCTCTGCTGGGATCCTGGCATTGCTCACACCTGATGTTCAGATGCCCGAACCCCGAAGATTTACAACGGGAACGCTAATGCGTGGAGTGAGCCCCACTGAAACAAACAGAGCTGGGATAATAATTTTGTAACCTCATGTTGACATAACCCACCAGCTTGCTGAAGAGCCCCTTCGTGTAGAAGAAACAGAGAAACCATAATGATTTTCAGATACAGTTGACAAGAGACCATTTAGTAAACTTTTATTTTTTTTTAACTAACACTATGCGGGGATGCTGTATTCGAGGCTGCTACTAATAATCTCATCAGAATGCAAAAGCAGCAACTGTGTTATAAAACCAATGATCTGTTATATTCTGCAAGAATTTACAAAAGCCTAATGTCATTTACTACACCATGAGAACCAGACTTGGGCAAAATAAATAAATAAATAAATAAATAAAACACAACAGAATCCAAGAACTGATTACAGCTGACGACAAAATAAACTGTTTGCTAATGCAGTGCTTTAAAGGTAAAACAAGCCACAGTGAAAGGAGTGGAGGCCAGCGATGGCTTCCCAAGGGAGGAAGGTGGTGTTTGGAAGCACATGAACAGCTGTGTCTTTTAGGGCGGAGTCGGGAGCAGGGCGTCGCTTCTCGCCCAGGAGCCTGTCTCACCGATGAGTGTGTGCGCCAGGCTCACGCTGGAAGGCACGTGAGATCTCGAAAGATTCGCTTTTTCTTTTCCTTTCTCGGCAGCATTTTTGACAAAAGCGTATCTTGAGCAGGCTTGAATATAAAATGTAAATGATTTTAAAAGGCACGTTCCTTCTTGGGGGACGTTTGGAATAAAGTCAACTGAGAATTCCAGGGTAGGGGCCGGTGAGGACCTGCCTGTACTCTGGCTGCTGGTGCTCTGGAATGGTGGGAGGGTGAGAGTAGGCTACTCTCCAAGGGTTTAGGGATTCAAATCTGGCGGCCTGTGACATTTTAATATTATAAGGAAATAAATGTGTTTAAAAATTCATTCCTAGGCCCTGGCTGGTAGCACAGTGGATAAGGTGCCAGCCTGCGAACCCAAAGGTCGCAGGTTCAATTCCCCAGCTAGGGCACATAACCAGGTTGCAAGCCAGGTTTCCAGCCAGGTCGGTAGCTGGAGGCAGGTGAAAGGCAACCATACATGGATTCTTCTCTCCCTCTATGCCTCTTTCCCTTCCCCCCTCTCTGGAAATAATAAATAAAATCTTTAAAAAAAAATTCATTCCTTTGATTCCCAAACCAAATTATTCTGCACTTTTTTCAGGGGTGAAAAAAAATTCAGCTTTCTGAAGGATGCTGTCTACCTTTCTTTCTCTATTGATATCACTCTGTATCACTATATCCATTTATTTATATATCTATCATCTGTCCATCTATCCATCCATCATTCAGAGAGGGAGAGAAACATCAATGTATGGTTGCCTCTCACCTGCCTCCAACTATAGACCTACCTGGCTGGAGACCTAGCTTGCAACCTGGTTATGTGCCCTGGTTGGGGAATTGAACCAGCAACCTTTGGGTTTGCAGGATGGTGCCTTATCCACTGTGCTACCAGCCAGGGCTAAATGCCTTTTAATACTAAGGACCCCGTGCTCCCCACAGTCTGCCACTTCCATCCTGGGGATAAAAAAATGTTTGGAAAGGACTGTATAAGTACATTTTCCCCAAAGACTATAGCAATTCCAAAAACTTCAAGATTTCTCCTCCCCTTCCTTCTCCTTATATCTGCTCCTTCCTCTCTCTCTCCCTCTCTGCCTCTCTCCCTTCCTCTCTGTCTGGAAATAATAAATAAAATCTTAAAAATAAATAAAAGGCATTTTAAAATACTTTATTTATTATTTTCAGAGACAGGAGGAGGGAGAGAAACATCAAGGTATGGTTGCCTTTCACCTGCCTCCAGCTACAGACATGGCTGGAGACCTGGCTTGCAACCTGGTTATGTGCCCTGGCTGGGAGTTGAACCAGCAACCTTTGGGTTCACAGGCTGGCGCCTTTTCCACTGAGCCACTAGCCAAGGCTTAAAAGTCATTTTTATAGTATTGCTAACCAGCTGCTAGCAGTTTCAACAAATGTCCTTGAAGATAAACTTGGTCTTGGAAACTTGTAGGGAGTCATTTTAAAGTGTTGATTTAGGCACCTGTAAGATGTCTGGTCATAATGAAGATGGAGCTTCCAATACTTTGGAATTTTATGACTGAGTTAGAGTACAGTCACTGATGAATCATAAAAGTACATCTCTACAGGAGGAGGCCGTCCATATATATATTTTTTTGACTACTGGGAAATCCCACGTATTGACAGTTGTTCAGACAGAGAGACTTGCTCTAAAATGTCTTCAGATCACCTAGTTTGAGAACCAAATGAAGTGGTTTTATATTTCATAAAGTCTTGCGCACTGAGGCCACATAGAGGTGTTTCATAAAATAGGCAGGGCTGTTTATTAAGAAGTCTGAATTACACAGGACAATAATTAACTATGTGAACCAACCCCTTGCTCTTACTCATGTTGTTTCTTTTCCTCCTGACAGACTAGAGGAAGTCATTGGCTGGCAACCTTCCATTCATCCTCAAAAGCAACACCTGATGCTGCCCTTCTTTGTGACACTCCCTAATCTTCACAAAGTTAATTAATTCTCCTTTACATATCCATAGCACTATGCACATAGTTATCTTCAATCTCTTATTAAATGTGTAAGCTCCTTAGTAAATATTATTTTTCTATTCACAGCACATAGCTCAGATCCTGGCATATAACAGGTATCTTAAGAAATGTTCAGTAAATGAATAATTACAAAAGGATTTAAGTAAAAATCAAACTTTTAGGAAAACATTAGAAAATGATGTCCATAATTTAATAAATGTAGGTTGACTATCCATCCTTTAAGAAGCAGATTTACAGGATTCCAAAAACAATGAGGAATGTTTAAATTTAAAAAGAAACTAAAGCATAAACATATTTTTCCTCCAAAATTGTATGATATTAGATCTGAGGGACAGAATCCTTTCAATTGGAAAATTAGGCAGTAGATGTAAAGGTTTCATTTGCTCTGTTTTTTTTTCAAAGTTCAATCTTAATTTTTTCCCCATTACTAGTTTCCTTATACCCGCCTCCCCCCAGCGATCACCACATTGTTGTCCATGACCATAAGTCTTTTTCCTTTTTGCTCTTCTTAAGAGAACATCCATATGCAGTTAAAATTACTGGTCCTTTTTAGGAACTGAGAAGGAGTTTGAAAAAATATAGTCTAAATAGACTTAGTCATTTTTTTATTTAGGAAATTCGGTCAAAGCCTCTAGTATGTACCCAGTTTTATGTAGGTACTGGTTTAGGGATGAACTGAACTGACCTGATTCTGCCATCCTGGGCACAGAACATAATAAGTGTGCTGGGCTCTAAAAGACTTCCTAAAGGCCACATTTCTGCAACTCTGATAAATAGTATAACTGGCCAATTGAGGTACTCTGGTAGCATTTAATGGAAGAATCTGACCTAGAGAGGAGACCTCTTCACAGAGGAAGTGACAATTAAGCAGAATCTAGAAAATGGTGGGGAGGACAAGGAGCTTCATGAGACATGTAATGAAGAGAAGGTGATATCAGCAGAAGGTAAAGACAGCAAATGTGCATACGAACTTGCTACATTTGAGGAAAGCAAGGGTGGGGCTGGGTAAAAGGCTGCAAGGCAGTGACTGAGGAGAAGCAAGACAGAAACAGAGACAGGAAGTTGGGCAAAGATCCAAGCTTTCAAGGTACCAAAGGTCCTGCTGGGTGTGTGACAATGGATGAGGCCAAGGTAACATGCATCTCATGCAAATGCAGCCCTCAGGGAAACCTCTAACTACCTCTTTTCAATCAGACAGCTACATTTACCCTTTTGTATATGACAGATCTAGAGGTGCTACTCATTTGAAGATTTATCCTAAAAGGAATGGGCATTCATGGGAGAGTCTTAACATTCAAATTGGAGGTTGAGGAGAACAGAGTGGCGAGGGTAAGGATCAGGGCAGAGAGAAAGAGGCTAAAAATGGCTCATATTGGAGTCATGGGTAGGGACAGTAGGTAGAAGGAAATTGAAAAGTTAGAGGTATATTGTAAAAGAATAAGCAAGAAGTAAACAGTGTGAGGGGACAGGAGTTAAGAATGATTGCCAGGTTTCTGTCATGAGCATGTGAGCGAATGTTTGGCCAATTATTTAAGTAGAGACACTTGAGGGGAAATAGTTTGGGAAGAAAACATACTTCAAAATCTAGGGTATTTTGAGGCTCCTATGAAAGATCCTCATATATAGATATATCAGGATATATCAGGAGAACATATCAGGTAGATATATCAGGAGAAGCCGGATACAATGTTATAAGAATCAAAGTAGAAATCAATGTGAAAGTAAAACTTTAGGGGTCCTGGATTTAGAGAGAAAACCTGTGAGCTATTGATAATAATTAGAATAATATAGACCTCTTCTTTGGATCATGGTATATAATATAGGGGATAAAGGCGTAAGATTAGATGCCCTCCAAGATGTGTTAAAATAGAGTTGTTGTTGTTGGGTTTTGTTTTGTTTTGTTTTGTTTTTTGCTTTTATACATTAACATATATTTTTGATGTTTTGTGGTAACATATTTTGGCTTTTTATTATCTATTGTTGGCTATATTTTAATGATACTATGTATTTTACTTTTAGTAGGACTGGACTAGCAAGTATAAGACTTTCTCCAATACTCTGGAGATAACACAATACAGAAATTACTAGAAAATTATCAAATACATTCTTAAATTATTTAACATGGATAATCAGTAAAATAGCCATTCAGAGAACTCAGTGTCAGATCTAGATATACAAAGAAAACACCTATCTCTGTATTTGTGAATAAATGCACATACATGCACACATACACACACACACATCTGTGTCACTTAAGTCCTGTTGTCATTTTATAGATAGTGCTAATGAAATTCAGAGAGGTTATGTGATGTAACATGGTTAGCAAGTGGCTGAAATCAGACTTGAAATCTCCACACTCAGAGTTCTTTGTAGCCTACCACTCCTAACTGTAATAGCCAATATCAGCAAGTCCCCGTGCACTGAGCACTTTCATCCTTCTAACAACTTTATGAGGCTGAAAGACCCACACAACAGTGGGAACAGTATATAAAGTGGAGCTTTCTGATTTCTACTTGCATCTCACACTCTAGGCAGGAATATCTTGAGTTTGCCCAGAGGTAACCTTGGACTTGTGCTGAAACTACCCAAGATAACCATGGAATTAATTGATGAGTAAGGGAGTGCAATGTACAAGGTCCATTGTGGCAACAGTAGACACACAATCAACAGAATCTGGGCCAAAATAATTAATATGGAATGCATCAGAATGATAGCCACCTTCCCAGGGCTCTACTATTTGACATTATGTGCATAAGTGAATCTTGTCTTGCTTCCTCCCTGGGGTTGATTGTTAAGGGTCCAATGAATGAGGGTGTTCATTAAATGCATGGTTTAAGGTACCTACAAGAAAAGAAGGGAGAACAGAAGAAAAAGAAACACACATTATTCAAGGTTCAGGAAGGTTTAAGGATAAGAAGGTAGGACAGATAGAATGACAATGATAATATTGATGATGATGATGATGATAAGAGAGATAGGAAGAGGAGGACCCATTACATTCACAGATATGTTTCTATTTGAAATCATCTGCTCATGTGTTACCTGAAACATTCCTTCTGATAGGATGCTGTTCAAGCATTAGCCTTTGGTGGCTACGATGTACATGGCTGGCCCCATGTGGTGGTGGGTATTAGACTCACTAGGATGAGAACAGCGCTATGGTTCCCCTCGTACTATCTTCCCCATAGGAAAGCAGGTCTGGTTGTCTCGCACTGGAAAGCATATTTCTCACACAATGAGTTCATTTTGACTGTCAGCTGTAAAGTATCTAAGAATCTCTGTATGCAAGCAACATTGCTAGCCGGATGCCCACCCACCTCCACCGGGGATAAGAATTCCCAATGGGGGAAAAAGGCTGCTTCCAAGTGAGTGAAGCAGCTGTTGTTTTACACAGAAATGTCAAAAGCACAAGCAAATTTCTCATCACCAATTGGTGGTGTCATGACCAGTGGAGATACCCTGTTTTTTATGTGGTTTGGGGAGAAGCAACTAGTTTTGTGATGTTTATGTTAATAGGTATAAACTATATCTGGAAAGGAAACCCTTGGTTAGAATTCATTTCATTGCTAATGATAGAATTTGAATCTGAAATGTGGAAGGGGGTTTAACTTTGCTACATGTCTTGAAAGTTTTAAAAATGATTTTATTTTTAAGTTTTCTTTTTCTTAGTAGTTAAATGAGTAAATATGTTAAATAAATATGAAAATGCATAGAATTTTGTCATGTTTCTATGATCTAAAATATTGTCATTTCCCAAAATAAGTTTCTAATAATAAATAAAATTAAAAGTTATCCAAGTGCAAGGAAATATAAACTATATGCCATTGTGTTTACATTGAATTTCCATTTATTCATGTGTTTAGTCCCCCATGCATCTGCAATCTATTCATTCATCTATACTTCTGCCTGTCATATAATAACTATTAAGTACCTTCTATAGTCATATTGCATTAGATATTTAGAACACTGAGAGTAACATAATTCCTATTTCCTGTCTTCTAGAAGCTTCAAATAATTTTTGACTATTGATTTATGGCATAAAGAAGAGTGAGCTAACTTATTGCATCTTTTAAAAATAAGAAAAACAAACCAAACCTAATGAGATACAGATGAATAACAAGTCTTACCATGAATGTGGGCAACATTTAAACCCCTTTTAAGACAAGTTTATGCACCTGATAAATGACAATAAAATATATATGAACCTGAGAGCATATTAAAGACTAAGTTAAATGTGATTTAGATTAAGAGGAAATAGAAGGGAGTTCAATGTAAAGCAAATAAAATCTAATACAACAGAATATCTTTATGAGCCACACAATAAATATCTCTGGCATTTGCCTTGACCTCATTATTTGATAGGAGTAACAAAGTGACTCAGTAGTTGTCACAGTCCATTTGGACTGCTATGACAAAACTATCATAGCCTGGCTGGCTAAACCAACACTTATTTCTCACAGCATTGGACGGTGGAAGTTCAAGGTGCCAGCAGATTCAGTGTCTTGTGAGAGCCCCCTTCCTGGTTCTTAAATGCCTGTCTTGTCCCTGCGTTCTCACAGGGCAGAATGGGAGTGATAGCTCTCTGGAGCCTCTTTCACGTGGGCTCTAATCCCATGATCTAATCACCTCCCAAAGGCTCTACCTCCAAATACCATCATATCAGTGGTTAGTTTGCAACTTAAAATTCGGGAAGATACAAACATTTAGCTTATAATAGTAGTTAGCATGTGTCACTATAGTAAGTTATTAACATTGTACCTGGTATTGGAGTATTTTGGATCAAAAGCTTCTTGGGTGATCAACTACTCAACACCCGTTTTGTAGACAAGGAAATAGAGGCCAAATAGAGCACAGACTCACTGGAAGAGGAACCCCATCCAAGTCTTCTAACTCCAGGTCAGAGCTCTTTCCACTGCCTCTCACAAGGCTTTTTGATGCCGCATGTTTCCCTGCCTGGCGCCAATAATAGGAGCCCTTTTAGCTTAAGTGGAGGCAGAAGAATCTTGTTTTAAATTTTATTCTTTTACTTTTTTAACTTCCTTTCTCTACCCCACCCTTCCCAAACCTCACCTAGTTTCCTTTTGCTTCCTACCTCTAGTTTCCCAAATAGGACATCTGGTACCTTCATATCAATTTGTATTGCAAAAACTCCCTTATTCCCTACCCCTCTCCCCATCAATGTGGTTTTAACCCAAAGTAACAGTTCTGATAGGATTCTCAGATTATCTTGGGCTAAAGCAACAACAAGGTTTGGCTTGAAGGAGGCGTTAATCTTTGTCCTTTGTCTTATTCTATTGATTTCAAATGTACACGGCTGTTTGGTTTACTTAGTTTACAGCTGGCCTTGAACTTTGAGCAAGTGCACCACAAAGACCAATGATAGATATGACATCAGATTTGCCCAAGTTCTGGGAAAATGCTTTGATCCTTTAGTCACACAAACTCACTTTGTAGATGCTGCACACACAAGAACAAGGAAGCTTAGACTCCTGTCTCTAACCTTTTTTGCTTTCACACTATTTTGATACTGATACAGTCTGGCGCTCCTAAGGGTACATGCCCCGCTTTCTGGCTACTCCATCCAAGTACCCCAATCAACACGAAGATATTTTACCAAGTGAAGGCTCATAAAAATGCTGTAAGGTCTGTCTTCCCATTATACAAGCTCTGAATGTTTTTCTTTCTTTAATAAAAAGATGGGCGTTTAATAGCTTCTTGAAGTTTATTTTCCCTGTATTCTTAATTATATTAAATGCTCATATATTCCTTCCCTGAGTATTCATTTAGAAAGAAGTTTTTGTAATAGTCACATTTAATTTATCAGGGTGCAATAATTTGTGTTTCCCAATCATCTTGCCGACTTTGGTTCATTATACTATTGTTTCACATGAGGAAGTTTGCAGAGTTTGGATTGATTGACTCTAATTAACTAAAACTGGTTCCAGGCTGTGCATCTATTGTCATGGTAGCTGGCCGCAAAGCCCTAAACTGCTCAGTTATGGTGATATAAGGTAATATTGATTTGAAAACTGTAGACAATATGTAACCTTGGGCTTATCATTATTTGGGAAACAAACTTTTAACAAAGGGATGGAAGAGGAGAGAGGTTATTAAGATAAAATTTTGAAGATACTGAGGAGTATAAATTGAAGTTTCCAATGGGTTCACTTCTTTTTTGTTTTTCCCATCCAGAGATAATCACAGATGTGTTGAACGACAAACAAATTCAAAGTTCAGCAGTCAGAAGACTAAGGATTTCATGGCTTTTGAAACTATAAAGATATAAAACATATTTGCTTGTTGACAAATGGCTCAACATCCACCGATAAACTATGGGGGAGACCTCCATTTTGGTAGAGAAAAGCCTTTTTGTATAAAGAAAAGAAGAATTGTTGAAAATTAAATCTTTTATCTGTTGTTGATTTTTTATAATCAATAATGATCTTCACCTGATAAAAATTGGTTTCTGGATAGTATGACCAACTGGAAAAATGATTACATTTACAGCCTAGAAGCATGAACAAATGCCACTCTTGTTTTTAGTGCTGGACAGAAGTCAAGTTGAAGAAATTGTAGAGCAGAATATTATAATTGAGATTCATCAATGAATGTCCAGCTTTCTCATGCAAGATGTTGCAACTTCTATTGCTTGTCTTCAAGTACCAGTTAGGATATCCTTGTATTTGATTGTGGTTTTCCACTTTTTTTTTTTTTCAGTTTCATACTCTTCATAATAAGAGCTCCAGGGCCCCTGTTTCCCATAATACCATTTTAATCTTTCATTTCTCACCAAGTTCAACAGAACAACCTTCATGTCCACACAGGCAGATGCAGTGAAAGTTTAACTCATGTGTTACAGGGCCTTGCTTGACAAGTTTTCAGAGGAGAAAACACTGGGAGCATTTCCAGTTTATCCAGCAGCTTCCTTCATTTGCACTGTGCTGTGTGTCTTTGGAGACTGAGGACAGGCGACGTTTATGTTGGTCCCTTCTCTATTGGATTGTTTGAGTTTCTTCTAATGTTTTGCAGCAATTGTAGCCATGTTAATAAAAAGGACCAACTTCCAAATGTCACAATGAAAGGAGCCTATAATAGTCAGGGTGTTCTGGAGAAACATTACCAATAGTGCATGTGTATGGAGGCGGGGGGTGTTGGTGTAAATACAAATAGAGACAGAGAGATGGAGCAAGAGCAAGAATTGGCGGCATTTTAAGGAATTGGCTCAGGGGATAATGAAGGTTGGCAAATTCATAAAGATACTGGCTTCTTAACGAGGGTTGAGGAAGCGGAGAGGGAGGTAGGGAAAGAGAGCAACACAATTTTGTTTTTGAAAAGAGAAAAAGGAAGGCCTATGGCTACTCATTCCTTGTAGGTTTTAAAGTATTTGAAATGATCAGTGCACAAACATGGTGCATATAACACACAGCTGTCTTCTTGAACAGCCAAGTAACAACATGTCCTCATCCTGATTATTCTGAAATGGTGGGTCGCCTGGAGCAACTCAGTGAAATGAGTGCTAGTAAAAGCCCTACTGGGACTCCTTTCTCTAACGCCTTGTATTGGGTAAGTGGGTGGCTGCCCACCTCTATCCCAAAGAATTTCTGCCCCTTTTCTTTTAGAATTCAAAACAACAGGCAAAAGGTCTTTTCCCTGTTGGCCATTTTCCACTTCCTTAGTGCCTGTTAGAACAGACTCACTTCTTACTAAACAGAAAACAAGTTTAACATCTCTTGCTGATAAAATATTTGCCGTAAAATCTTCAATAATAAACCAACAGAATTCTTTAAGTCCCTAAAAAAGTCCCAGCACAGAGAAGAAAGCAAAGGAAGAACAGAACATAGTCCCCCACCATAAGAGTTTATATTTCTGGGGAGAAATAAGTCTATTACAAAGCAAGTAAATGGAATACAGCAATGGGCAAAGTAGGTTTACAGTTGTGAGTATGCAAAACCAAGTTTATTCTTGTATTATTATTAATTATATCATTTATAAGAACATTCGTAGACCTGGTTTTGCCCACCCCTGTAAATCAAATTATTAGCAGAGATCTTCAGACAAGAAACTCGGTCAGAGTTCATAGGTGGTGGACATAATTATGAGAGAAATGGCCACCTTTCTATGCTACAATATTTAAATATATATTCCAAATATGTAGGGAAATTGTTTAGATTTACATGTTAAGAATTAGCTTAATCTTTTTCAAATTACTCTATGTTTTTTCTCTCAATAATTGTATGTTTTCCTAGTGTCTTTTTTCAATTTATTCAATTAAGTAGTCAAATTTTCAAACTATACAGAAACATCCTAAGGAGTTTTTAAATTTTAATTATTTATTTATTATTTTTTAGAGAGTGGGGAAGGAAGAGAGGCAGAGAGGGAGAGAGACATCCATGTATGGTTGCCTTTCACCTGCCTCCAGCTACTGATCTGGCTGGAGACCTGGCTTGCAACCTGCTAAGGATGGTTTTTTGACAGAGGAAGTTATTTGGAGCTTTTACCTGTAAAAGAGTAAAAGGGATGACATCTCTACATTTGCAAACTCTTAGTTTACCTTCTCAGAAAGCATCTCAGTTTTTCCTGAAAGTTGTAACTATCATTACCAGAAAAATCTCTACCATCAATATTATCAGTATTCTTCTCTAGCTCTTACAGAAGAAAAATACACATGTTTGGAAATTACATCAGATAAACTCTGCCTTTCTAATAATTTCTGGGTTGTATGAAATGGCAAATTGATATCAGTAGCCTGTGTTTGTCTAATCCCCACTGTGGACAGGAAACACCTGGTGGCAGACAGTGTCAGGAAGCCTGATTCTGAGTTGATGGGAATAATAAGGAAGATACCAAAGTCATTGCTGAAACACTCTAAGGCTGACCTGGAAGAAAGCAATAATGTGTAATCTGAACAAAATCGGTATGGGAGAATGAGAGTACATGGAGGGCTTCAACAGGATGGAATTAGATGTAAGGGAAGACCAATGAGAGTAGCTCAGAACTCAGATTGCCAATGAGCACTGTATACAGGAGTATCCTTTCCACAGGGTCTGCAGTTTATATTAATGGGATGGGCAAAGCAGTTTAAATACACTTCATTGGGATGCAGCAGAAGGTGGAATGCAGAGCCAAACTCCATTCTTGTGACAGGCATATGACGAGAAAATCTCTTCTAATTTTGTTTCTTTATTTGAAAGGTGAGACATTATATCTGAGATGACACAAAGTACATCTATTGATTCCCCTAAAACCAGATAATGCTGGAGAGGCAATCACCTTAATGCTTCAATAATCAAAGTGCGGCCTAAAGACCAGCAGCATAGGAATCACTTGGGAACTTGTTGGAAATGAAAAGTCTTGGGCTCCAGCTAAGATCCACTACATTAGAATCCGAAACTTAACAGGACTTCTAGGCAATTCATGGGTGCTACTCACGAATAGTCATCCAGTGATTATAACCCCTCGCCCCCATAATACCAGCTCCCAATTTTAAAAATCACTGTGTTGCTAATACAGTCTTCTTTAACTTTTAGAGATAGTACAATAAGAGGATAAATAATATTTTATCATAAATGTTGAATGAGTGAATAAGTATTTTACTTTGAAGTGAAGCAATATGTCCATTAATAAATGGACTAGGTAGAAAATAAATCAATCTGATTTCCATAGTCATCCCTAAAATTAAATTTTAAGAAACCTTTTTGTTTTATATAAGTCTCTGTTTTCTAGGCTAAATAGGTCTAGTTTCTTTAACTATTTCTCATATGTCAAGATGTATAAGTTCCTTAACACCTTTGCCACCGTTTTCTGGCCACCTGTTGCATGGCCAGTGTCCCACATAGTGTGTGTGATCTAAAAGTAGACCTGTCCCCAGAGGTGCTCTGAGCAGCACACAGTACAAAAAAAACAAGTTGATGACATTTCTCTGCTTCTGCTCTGGGCTTTTCTAATTTAGCAAATTGGCTGTCACATCACTAAAAAAAGGAACTTTGAACTCTTGGGCTCCCCCCTTTTTTATTGTCTGAGGTTATTTTGCTTACCACAAATGAAGGCCACAGAAACTAAATATATGTCTACTTGAATGATGACTTTGTAGCAATAAAATGAGCCCACAGGGGCTAATGACTCTGTAATCAGCTTTTTTCAACCACTTTTTATATTGGGCATAATTTCCTCTCTCTCTCTGAGAAATTCTGCATCATTTATCACTAGACTAACATGAGCAAAAGGGGAAAGGCAGGAGCCAAGAGATTAGAGGCCACTGCCTGTCTGCTATCTAATCATAGCAGTAACTTTGCTTGGAGGAGACAATTCCATTTTGGATACCAGTACGGTAGATGTTTATGTTAGTATTATTTTTAGTTCAGAATTCTTATTTTGGTGTTGGTTTAAGAAATCAGGTGTTAAGAGGAATTTTTGTTTCTAGTTTAAAAATGATTGGTCAGTAAGTAGTACACCAATTCAGAACCATGTTTTAGCTTCCTTTTGTTGTTCTCTACCACCTCCTAGTTGTCATTAAAGGAAGAATATTAGATCTCTTTTGTTGACCTGCTTAAAAATTAATCTCTGATAAATTTGAACTTGGGTACTTTTTTTTTGGGCGGGGGGAGGGTCATTAACATTTTGGTGTACCAGTGCTCCAGACAACACCATTTGAATACCATTTCCTCTCTTACCTATTAAAACTGAATTGGACCCTCTTTTTACAGCTTGCAGCTAAGCCTGCCCCATTGGCAACTCTCCCTTTTCCAGAGTTCAATGCCCTGAAGCCAGGTCCACAGCCCATTTGTATTTAATATCTTCTGCTTATGTCCCCAGATCCACTCTTCATCTTTTCCTTCCTAGGTCTCTGCCCTGGGAGGCTGATTTGCACACATTACATCAGCGGGCCCCATTCCTCCTTACCCTCTCCTTCCCCTTATCCTTTCAGTCTAGAAGTGGCAACAGCTCCACCTCCATTAGCCCAGGATTTCCTCACCATCCCTTATGGTTTCTCTGCAACTTGCACATGTCTCTGTAATCAGTGCTGTGTCTATAAACCCTTCTTGGGTTATCCTACTTTGATGGTATCATCTGTCTCTTCATCCTTTTATCCTGGGTGATTTCAGCACCTAGTCATTCATTTACTTGTGTTTTTGTTTTTGTAAATGTACTTAATTACTTATTCATTAAATATATACATTATCTACTATTTACCAATCATTCTGATAAATTTCTTTAGTCATTCTCTACCACAAAATTCAAGCTTTACATAAAGATAACCTATGAATTCCTCATTTTAGTTGCACTGCATCTTGTTGAGCTAGAGGCCTCTAAGTGGGAGACAGATACTATCAGTCACCTCAAGATATGTTTGTTAATCTGAATAAGAGCCTCTTTTCATATCAAGTCAATCTTCTATATTTTTTAGAATTTTAAAGTTAATTAATTAAAACAATTTTATTGTTTTTCAGAGAGAGGGGAACAGAGAGAGGCAGAGAGGGAGAGAGACATCAATGTATGGTTGCCTTTCACCTGCCTCCAGCTATGTACCTGGCTGGAGACCTGGTTTCCAACCTGGTCATGTGGAATGGAACCAGTGACCCCTAGGTTCACAGGCTGGCACCTTATCCATTGTGCCACCAGCCAGGGCAATCAAGTCAGTCTTTTTAAAATTCACTTAGTCCAAAGAAAAGTAACAACTATTATTGTTTTAAATTAAAAGATGAACACAAACAGGAGAGAAAAGTTGTACTACTGGTGTCAATAACTATAATTATCGCATCATCCCTAGACTCAATTTGTTTTTATGATTCCGGGGTCTGGTCTTTGGCTAGTAACCTGACTTCTAAGGCTACTTCTGAATAAAACCTTGGAGTATATCCCCATAAATGACTTTGGATGTATACAGTACATCCAAAAAATATGTATATATTTGATATAGTCACCAGCAAAAGGGCGAGAGTATTCACTCCTTCCATCTGCCCTGTGTCTATGTTTAAAGAATAGGAATCCTTGTTTATTTTGGTAAAGCTGACTCTCAGGGGTAAAAGAGCCTTTCGTTTAAGGCTTCCTTGGGCTTTGATTTTGACCTAATAACATGGCTTTATGTCAGGGATGGTGAAGAAATATTTAGTTTGTATTAAAGCAATGTATTTAGTTTCTTCTGGCCACTAATAAAAGTTAAGGGCAAGACAAAAGGCTGTGCAAGTCCTGCTGTTCAATGGAGTGATGAGAAAATATTGTTAGGGCTGTGTTCTTTTCAGAGTCCAATTTTAAGAAGGACAGTAAAAGTTGATCGCTTTTCAACATGATGAGCATAAAGTACAGGTTCTGGGAAGCAGATCATATGAGAAATATGTGAAAGAAAAAAGAGATTGCAAAACAACCTAAAACAAATAAACCTGTTCTTAAATTTGGAGAATTAATTTTTTTAGCTCTGAAAATCAAAATATGCTGTTTGTGTTTTTGTCTGTGTATGCATGTATTTTCCTCTGAAATGAAGACATTACTTCCTGCCTCATTTCATGAAGTCAGAAGTAGCCCAATACCTATCCTAAGAAAGACATTGCAAGAAAGGAAAACCATAGACCAATATTCTTTATCAACATAGGCACAAAACTTCTAAATAATCATTGTAATAATTTTAACAAATCAAATCCATATATATATATATATATATATATATATATATAGAGAGAGAGAGAGAGAGAGAGAGAGAGAGAGAGAGAGAGAGAGGGAGGGAGAGAAGATAACACATCATGAACAAGCAGCATTGATCTCAGGAATGCAAAGTTGGTTTAACATTTGAACATCCCCCCTGAAAAATGTGTGTAATCATCTCACTAGAGAAAAGCATTTGATAAAATCCAACAATCATTACTAATTATTTAAAAGGCAAATAAATTCTTACGAAACTATAATTAGAAAGGAACTTATTGAGTATGGAAAATGAGTAGCTAATGTCATACTTAATCATGAAAGACTAAATGCTTTGGTCTTAAAATTAGAAACAAGAAAATATTTGGGTAAGGGATATGTTCATTTATGTTAACTGTGATCATGGTTTCATGTGTATGTACATATCACAAAAATTGCAATTGTACACTTTAAATATGTGCTTTTTATTTTTATGTTAATTACATCATTAAAGTGGGAGGTCGGGGAGGGAGGGAAAGAAAGATTATGCCCCAGATTAGTTACATGGTTTAGTTAGAAACACAATTTCTCTTCATAATTATAAAAGAGTCATGAGCTATGAGCAGCTTGCAACCTTCCCTCCCTCATTCTTTTCTGTCTCTGTCCCCCTCCTTCCTTCCTTTCTCCCTCCCTTCCTTTCTTTCTTCCATTGTAAGATTGAAAATTTTATCTTAAGACTTAGCAAATATTTTTCATTCTGAAAACAATTCTCTAAGTCTCTTGGGATTGCAGGTGATACCTAAGCACCTGGAATAGCAGGGGAAAAGGACACAAAAGAAATAGCTCAACGGTTCTGCCTTCAAAGTGGATACTTAGGAGTGAAGAGAACAGAGACTAGACAAGAGAAATTAATGACAGAGAAGCATGGCAATACCATTAAAAGACTTTTCAGATCAGGGATGGCTGACATTCAACTTCAATTGTGTCTGTCGGTCTTGCTGTGAGGTGGAGCCTCTCTGTGGAGAGGCCAGTTGAGTTGGTTTGGTCAACCTCAGGACAGAGGTAAAGGAGCAGCGCCCCATGCTGGGCACAGGAGTGGTTACAAGCATTTTTAAGAAAAATGGTAGTGAGAGGCCTTTCAATTAGCACTCAGGTGATATCTGGATGGCACTTTTTCCTTTATTTTTTTTCATCACTATGTGCCTGTAAGTATACTGAATAATGGGACTCATGGGACAATGAACAGTCCACAACATGGTGTGATAAGTATGACAATAGTGGTAATATTTGAGGGTAGAGCCTTGCTTGCTCCCAAATTCCCACATAGCAGTGACTTAGTGGTAGCCATGTGGCTGCAAAGGGTGTGGTCTTGAAGCTATCTATCGATTATCTATCTATCTATCTGTCATCTACCTATCATCTATCCTCATCATTTATAGCACTTACCATAAAAGTTATATAAACATACTAAAATAATAAAATTAAAAACAATAAGACAAAATATACATTATTCACATCAAATTAGGTTAGGGAGCAAAGCCCAGGCAGCCCACACGTGCATCGGCCCCCCGGTGTCTGACTCAGGAGAGATGCTCTCCAGGATGACTCCCTGAATTTCCTGTTCAGTGGGGGATGTTGGGGGATGTGCGCAAGCTCAGGAGGCAGGCAGCATCGAGCAGGGGTTTCCATACAGAGCCCAGAGCAAAGGTACACGTCTGTCAGTGGGACAGTTCCTGTTTGAGAGCTTCTGCTTGGAAACTAGCGTTCATGGGCATCATGACAACAACCAGGTGATTAGTTGTTTTTTCTCCCTAGCTATTGCAAAACAGGAGAAAACATATGGGCTTCGGACAAGGACACACATTTCATCTTTGCCCTATCTATATGGTCTTGGGGCTTGAAATTCGCAGATAGGGTTATTATTAAAATTAAAAAAAAAAAAGACAAAGATGTGGATTCATGCAGCTCTGCCCCAGGCATTTGGCAAGTTGCACCAAAGATTTCAAACACACCTAAGAAGTCCATAAGTTGGAAAAGACCAAGCTAACATACTTGAAGCAACTAGACAACAGTATCGTGTAATAAATCACTGACATGTGCTGCTTAGGCAAGGGATGTCCTAGGACCTTGCTGTAATTAGTATTCTGTGTCTTTCTTCAGTCTACATGCAAAAAGGTACAATTCAATGCAACGCGCAAAGTACTAAGTGGTCCCCTAGTGGCCAGAAAGAGTTAATACCACATATACCTTGAGTAAAACAAGGAAGAACATTACTCTCACTTTGTCTCCCAGGGTATCTTTGTTAGAGCTGATAAGAATTTCTGGATTCTTTAATTATTACTATTATTAATTATACTGACATACCCAGCTCCCCGATGCACTCCTAAACTTACATTTCTCATGACTTATTGACTTAAACAGATCCTGCACTTAATACAGGGCTTCCTATATTAAGATATGAACATTTTGAAGGAAGTAACTGGGCTAATGTTATTTAGAGAGATCATGCACCCAGTGTTCCCAAGGACAGTTCTGGTTTATGCTTGTTTTCCCAGTGTAATTATTAGTATCACCCTCTTTTATGATCATACTTGTCCATCTTGATAATGAACGATAGTCACCTTATTTCTAGATCGTGCCCTTCCTGCTCTTTTCACTCTGTTGGACACTCCTGAAGTGTTGATATGGTTCAGGCGACATGAGGCCAATCTGGATGTGATTTCTGTCACCCCAGCAATCACCAGGGTCTATGGTGATCTGGTTGGCTAGGAAGCCATTCTCTTTTCTTTTAAACGCTTCCCCATGTGCTCAATCAGAAAAGAGGCCAACTATTGATTGCTGGCAATTGTGTGCCACTGAGCACCCTTGTTCAGGTTTTCTCACAGTTGTGTATAGTCCCCTCTAAGCCAGCCAAATGTTATGACATGTTGGTTGGGTATAATGTGCAGAGCTTGGATGAGTATGTCCAGCAAACACCCCGTCTATGAAATACACTGCTGTGAAAGCTAGAATGGCCAAATGAATGTGTTAGTAGGGGAATGAACATGCTCTAGACACCAAAACTGAACGAGAACAAAAGGGAATTGTGAATGCTTCCACAATATCCAAATGTCACCCTTTAGCATAATAGACACCTGTGAAACTCAGCCAAGTGAGACTTTCAAGCTCGAATGTATGCTTGATACGTCAGAACCAAATCAGCACATTTATAGACGAGTTGTGTGAGTGTACCATAATGGAATTGTTTTGGGATCCAGCAATAGGCTTGTGAACGCGTTGTTAAAATGAAGTACACTTGTTTTGCTCAGATTTCTGAGTAAGCATGCCTATCTCCTTACATAATTTGTTTCAAATAATTTAATAAAGTCAGCCACTGAAATAAAATCTTAATGGGTGATTTAATTCAAAATGCCAAAATAAAATTATTGCAAATAAAGAGACATATACAATTACACTCATATTCAGAAACTGCTTTGTGATTTTGATGAAGACTCAGAAACAAAACAGTACTCTTAATGGCTTAAACAATGCACTTCCTTTATTTCTCTTTTTTTTTCTTCTCATTATCTCTGACCTGTTTCCCCTTCTTCCACACTGCTACTCACATCTTTGCCATATACATTTTACATTTGAATGAGATTATGAATTTATGATTTTAGGAGATAAATACACACATATACTATAAATGGTATTACTCTGTTCATTTTCACCTTGTAATTTTATATTTATGAAGAAAAACCTTAAAAATAAAGATCTGGCAAATCGGTACTATAATATATATTAAAATATATTAAAATTTATAATTAGAATAGTAAGGTTTGGGGAAGTTAAATGCCAAGCAGTTACTTATTAAAAAAAACCAATAAAACAATTCTAGGCTAATTGGCATAATACCGAATATAACAAACAACCATGTTTAGTAAAATGACAGACAGGACCTGCACAGGCTTTGATGGGAACCATTCCAAGTTGGTTATGATCACAGATAAGTGAAAGTCAAAGGTCTTCAATGTGGCTGCAAGCACT
>PVIW01001657.1:0-230000 GCA_004026585.1 Noctilio leporinus | reverse complement strand
CCTCTATACCAAGGGCTCAATTGCTTTAATTACCCAAGAAGTAAAATAATCCCTTAAAAAGTCTGGCACTGGATGTCTTAATGCTGTCATGTCAGAAAACACATTTTCTGAATAGAGACACAAAGGTTCTACTTAAGCAGGTATAAAACATTCTATGGAAATTAAAAGACTTGAACTGATAATTACAACTTAGGTACATAGTAAAATATATATTGATACTTCTATACTTATTTACAAAAAAAAAGATATTTATAAAAATATTTCCCTCTAGGAATAGGAACATAACTCTGAGGGAAAATGAGATTTTAAGTAAAAGATAAAAACAAAACACTGAAAATCTATCCAATTAAAGATATAAAAATATTATCATACCCTTAAAAGATCTCACAATTGGATTTAGTAAATTGTATGAGAAAAATTTCCCAAGAGAAGAATCAAAAGTCATAGAATCACTTAATAGAATTAAGAATATCCTAGATATATATAATATTGAGCAAATGAATGAACTAAAAATAGATTTCACTTTTTATTGTTTTAGTCATTGTAAGAACCTATGTCTTGATTATGGAGACTGCACATGAGAATGATGATAGAGGCTGAGCCTTGATCCTTGAAGTGAAAGACAACACATAGGAAAAATTCACATTTAATTTCACTTTATGATGAGCACTTATAACTTGCATGAGTTAATGTGCAAATAGCATGGTTGATGGATTTACTATTTGTGCTTTCCTACTTCAGACATTTGTCAGTAATCAAACTTCAGCTCTTGATATCTGAGATGTGTTGTAATTCAATAGATAACCAAATGGAGAAACAATGAATCTGAACCTTAACTTTGTATGATAAATTTAACTAAGCAAAAACTTGCTTTAATAAGTAGCTAATTACATTGATATGTGATTTGCATAATAAAATGCCAATTTGCATTCTGTTAATCTTAAATTAGCATTACATTTACTTCCCTAATATGTACTAGAAGTATTTCTAAGGTGTTCAAAGAATCCATTTGTTTTGTTTAAGGTGATAAATATTTCTTTCACATCTTATTATTTTTTGATTAGGGAAGTAAAGTTTTTTCATAGTAAAGATCAAATCCACTGTCAAAGCCAGGCTTTATATGAATTATTAAGAAAAAGAAGCAGCCCACTTTGGAATTAACAAATTTAAAATAGTAAGATTTGCATTTCTGTGAGAGTTTGTATAAATTTTTCACATGGCCACATTTTCAAACCTACTCTTCATTAATTTATACCAACTTTTCTTCTTTTGCTTTATGCAAACTTCATAATGCAGATATATCCAGTATTATCATTTGTTGATTGATACCAGAGAAAAAGATATTTTTGTTTCTAAATTAGGATCCCATTCTTATATTACTAATAGTTACTATTATGATCTATTTTAAATAATCCATTTATATATATATATATATATTTATATATATGACTATAAAAAAAACAATCTAGGTTGTCTCCATGTGAACATCAATCAGAAGAAATGAAATCAGGTTCAACATCCTTTTTTAAACACTTTAATTTTGTTGTATGAAGGAAATAGCTTTTTGGAGTATTCTTAGAAAGGTACTTGGGTACTATGGGTATATGCAGAAGGAGGTGAAGATTCTCAGCAGTGTCCAAAAGTGGTAGATATTAATACATGTTTGAAGGGCAGAAAATGATATATGAAAGAACAGTGAGGCACATACTTCATAGACCAAATAGAACTTCTACAGTTTAATTTTTTTTGTACCCCGTAAGACACAAGTTGCTTAAGACCTCATAGTCCCAAGGGCAAGACAGAACTTAACTCTGCTGATCTGTAATGTGACGTGCAATTAATGCTCTATGAGCCGTTTGCCAGAAAAGAGTTCAATGGTCATCAGTTAAAATACTGTGATGATCATTTCAATTACTAGCTAATTTCTAGATTTGAGAATATACTTTATTTTTTAAGTATGATTACATTCCTTTCTGAGTTCTCATATGAGCCGACAGTAAAAATCTTTGGCTCATGCTTATTCAACAGGCACATTCTGGGATAGGAAAACAATAAAAAAAGAGAACAATTGAAAAGGAAAATATGATGTTTCAGGAGTGCTGTTTGGAAAGAGGAGCCCATTTTTAAAAGAGATATACTGGCAGATTAGCAAATAACTGTCCTAATAATTTATTGGAGGCTTTGTAACTTTGCCTCAAGAAGGCTTCATTTTTTAAATGAAGCAATCAGGTTAAATGAAAGACTTTCAAAGAAATCTGAAAGGCTTGCTGTTTCATCTCTTTGATCCTTCAGACCAGAGTGGCACCAGCTGGCTCAAGCAGCAATGGGTGGGCAGTACAATGTCTACAGAGGAATGGAAGGTGGGGTCAAGCTACAGAACCTAACCCCAAATTCAGCACAACCTACTTTTGAGGAAGTAGAAGATGGAAGGACAAATTACATTTGTGTCATCTTTCTTTCTTAATTGTATTCCTGTGTTTTACTTTAGTGTGTTTGCATTAATTAATGAACATTCCTTAGAAACTTCCTGAAGGTAACAAGTGATGAACATTTCTTCCAGAAACTAGTATCACGACCTGAATATAGGTACTTAATAGATTCCTGTTCATGGTGATAAAAATCAATGCATTAAAAACAGGAAGCTACCTCCTCCAAATACTAACCCACCCAGCTGACTACATAGAGACAGAATGGAGGGTATTCAGGGCGCAGTGCAGTAGCTACGGTGGTGTTTCCTTTCAGTGTAGTACATGGGTTTGAAGTTCACAGTTGTTTGAATAGTCATTTGCCCTGGAGTTTTCTGGGAGCAAGTTGTTAGGCATACTCAGTGAGAACACAGAGAGCAGAGCTTTCCCGTCCCTCATTTCCTTTTCTTTTTGCACACTGCCATGCGCCGTCCTGGGATTCACTTCCGAACTGGCTAAGACAGAGCGTGACAAACACAACTCTTCCAGATCAATCTCCATAGCTCCCTAAGTGAGGTGTAATCACTGTAAATCTTTTTTTTTTTTTTTTCATTTTGCAATTGATTTATATTGCAATTAAGGCAGAGGGGAATCACAGACAAGGCCAAAAGTGGAAAAGTAGCACACATTTTTCATGGAAAAGTTTTCCCCCCATAAGTCAGAGCACAAGAGAGTATCAGAAGAAAAACATTACAAGGAACTAATCATGCTCACTGACATGATATAGGAGAATGGTAAATCACCTGTGTTTCTGTTTAAATGTATATATTTCAGTTGATTAAAAAAGCACATGGCGAATTGATCTTGCAGCTTATAAAAGCAATATTTCAGCTTCGGTGTTTTTTATTCTTTTTTTTAATCAAATTATCTCCCAGAGCATTTTGACTGAAGTTTATTAACACAGCAAAGCAGCTCTTAACGCTTTGCAGTGCACTCTTGCAAAGTTAAGTAAGAGACGTGACTTTTCCTATGCATACTGATCATACCTTCTGAAGGTCTAAAAGAACTCAAGATTGCATAGCCCAGTGGTTTCAAAGAAAGAAAATTGTTACTTTGTCTTTTTTTATGCAATGTTATTAGATTTTTGGCGGGGGAGCATTCATAGGAAACATTATATTGCTAGATTTTAACTGGTATTTCAAATATTATCAGATTTCCAGAAAAGTAAGTTAAATATTCAAAGAGCCCAAACCAGCTACAGGCCTTTGTGCTGAGAGAAGAATGGGGGGACTCGTGAATCTTGCTTGGGTGGATAAATCAGCCTGCCTTTCAGAAAATGGGGTGCAATAAGATTTATATTAATCTTATTAATAAAAAAAGGAAAACAGTCACATCTTTAACAACATACCAAATAAGGAAGAAAAGGTGATGCTTTAATATTTTGTACTTAACATACTAATATTAAAAAGAGGGACAAAAGAGGACTATTAATCCTAAATCAATATATTCTAAGGGAAGAAAATATTTCAAGAGTCTGTTTTAGCCAGTAAGTGAAAAATAACAATGTGAATTTCCCACTTGTGTTCTTGTTAGATTCCTGGAAAAAAAAAAATCCGTGGTTAATAATAGGCCCTAATTTTTTCTTTAATGAAACTAAGGCTTTTTAAAGGTAGAATTCATCATGAGACGTAATCTTTCCTCAAATTATTCCTATAAATAAAATTGGATACTACTTCATTTTTTTTCCTATTCTCATTTCTATTGCTTAGTTAATTAATAAAAATATTATCCTACGTGTGCTTTTCTTCTCAGAGTACAATGTTTTCTCTGAGGAAAAACAAAGTGTGTTGTGCCCCCAAATTTGGTAAATGGTGAATATTCTATCCCACTTTTTAAAAAGTTATAAAACACAATGGTATATTAAATGGTCTCAGATATTTTGAAATGAAAAAGAACAACTTGCCTAACATTTTAATAACCAGCATTTCAGAAATTTATTATCCACTTAATCTTTTACCTGCTAGTACCTATTAAGATCATAAAAAATGCATTTTGGAAAAACTATATTGGTGTGAAGAAAATAGGTTAAAATGAGGCCTGTGTTTTTATTTCAGCCTTCACACAAACTGTGTGGATTACCTTTCTCTTTCATTTTTTCACTCAACAAACACTTGTTTGCATTTGTTATATCTAACGTTACCTTATGTTACGATGGCAGATGTGGTGGTGGTCAGGAAAAGTAGCGCGACTAAAAAGTTGATGCTGGCATAGAATGTTAAGCTATCATGTTACTAAATAGTCTCCTTGGCTGGTGGCACAGTGAATAAGGCACCAGCCTGGGAACCCAAAGTTTGCTGGTTGGATTCCCAGCCAGGGCACATAACCAGGTTGTAAGCCAGGTTTCTAGCCAGGTCCGTAGCTGGAGGCAGGTGGAAGGCAACCATACATTGATATCTCTCCCTCTCTGCCTTTCTCCCTTCCCTTCTCTTTAAAAATAATAAAATCTTTTTAAAAATTAATTAATTAAAAATAAAAGGCCCTGGCTGGTGGCTCAGTGGATAAGTTGCTGGCCTGTGAACCCAAAGGTCACTGGTTCAATTCCCAGCCAGGGCACATAACCAGGTTGCAAGCCAGGTCTGTGGCTGGAGGCAGGTGAAAGGCAACCATACATTGATGTCTGTCTCTTTCTCTGCCTCCCTCCCTTTCCCTCTCTCTAAAAATAATAAATAAAATCTTTTAAAAATAAAAGAATAATCTTATGAGTTTTTTTTGATGTATACAATTTGTGAAAATGAATATAGTCCCAAAGTTTGAAACTTTAATTTAATGTCAATTATTCTAATTTGTTTTAGATTGCTGACTAGATAAAATTTGACTTGGAAAACAGGTTTATATGAACCAGTTTAGCATTGCATTTTAATTTTGCTTCATATGGAAGCTTTACATTTTCCTATGTATTATTTTTGAATTTCAACAGTTTTCAAACCAACATATTTCAGCTCAATATGAACTTTGAGAAAAAAAAATTTGGGAGATGGCAGCATGGCATAAAATTATGAAACATTTAAGAGGCCCAATCAAGGAAATTATTTGCCAGGAAACTACCTAAATTGACAGGACTGTGCATTTTAGAATTCTTACAAACTTTGATTTCTGTGTGGTAGAGCTTGTCTTTTTGATGTGTTGGTATATTGTTTTTTACCATGTTGGTGCAGAAACAACTATAACTTACCCTACATTTTTGCCTTGATATCATACCATTTTGAATATCAACAGCAGAAACATTGAGGCATTCTCAATATTAGTTAAGTTAGGTTCAATTTTAAATGGGCATAAGTATTCTCTTACTTTTTAGCTCTTTCACTGACAACAGTTGAATCACCTTTCTCTTGCTTTATTTTACAAGGTTTAGGAAAACTATCTCTTGCACATTAAAGTAGCTCCCTCCATTCTGAGCCATTTATGAACTACCTCTTTTTACACTACACTTGACAACTGGTATAAGTATCAACAAAAAATCTCATAATATCATTACCACCTTATTACCATCCCTGTTAGAATTCCTAGGTGACTTATCTGCCGTGAGGGGCCCTCAGAGCATCCTCACTGATGGGAGTGAACACGACACTGATGAAGAGATAACCTTGCAGATGGTTAGGTTTGGCTCTAAATTCACTACAATCTCTTGAATTAGCTCCCCTCCCCCAAATGAAACCAAATCATTCTGCTTGTGAATGTGGATTTTGCTAATATTTCAGCAAGCCTGAAATAAAATATCCTTTTCATGTATCACCTTTTCTTCAAACTCTCTCCACCCTGGCAGTGTTCATTTAAGCATTAATGATTCATGCAGAGGTAGAAGAGATAGTTGAGTCAGAAATGCCACATCAGGTTAAAGAAAAGTCTTGTTCTTTGCACTCTTGTATTCTCTCTCAAATACTTTCGCTATTTCCAACAACACTACATTGTTTGAAGCCACCAGCTGTCCTAACGGAAGCATTGCAAGAGCCTCTTAAGAAATCAGCTCACCTCCAGTCATGAAACATCTACTCCACTGCCCGATTACTACCCTCCTGCCTTCTATTTTCCACACATCAACCTAAGAAATCTTCCTAAAACTCAAATGTTATCAAACCCCTCTCTTTCTTTATCCTCTTCAATCCTCACTCCCCTCTTCCCACCCAACATTATCAGATAAAGCTCAATTTCTTTCCATGCCACATAATTATTTGTACTCACCTGTAGCTATAGCCCAATTGAATTTAGGTGAGTCACATGGATATGATGCAATTCCAGCAATGTGCAAGGTTTTCAGGTCTAGATCTTACTTCCATGTATTCCGCCTGGAAAGATTTCCCACCTCTACATTTTACCCTATCATCGAGGTTATCACACAATGTTGACATTGCCTCTTAACCTGTCTTTTGTATCATAGATTAGATTCTTCTTAAGAGCAAGAATTGAGTTTGGTTCATTTTTATATCCACAATGCCTACCAGATATTTCATATTGAATTAATGAAAAGTTTGTTTTTACATACACACACACACACTCTCCCAGGTCTTAGTATTTAAGGATTTTCAGAAACAACTTTTCTCTCTATAACTTTATAAATCCATTATCGATTTTGCTTAGTCCTTATAATTTGTGTTATTTGGATTTGTTGATTGGCTGATACTGATATTTTCTTAAGGTTCCATAATGCCTAGGTCAATAAGAATTTATGAAATTTTTCATTACCTCAAGGTATTCAGTAATAGATGCTAATTAATTACAAATATAGTCTCTATTCTCTTCTCCAATAAAAAGCTTATTATTACCATTTTTCCTTGACTATCTTTTTGTATCCATTTGCTAGCTATCAGAGTCCTGTTTTCTTCATTTATTAGATGATCTGATTTCTCTGTTGATGTATATTTTAAAAGTCTTATTTATTTTACTATATGTAGCACTAATTTACACACTTTTTCTCTTTTGTTTTGCCTGAAAAGTGACTTTGGTATACTCTTGCACTTAAATTTTTTTTCCATACATATGTTTAAATGAGAAGGATTAAGGAGCAATCATGAATGTTTCTATTTAGTAAAGCCACATGTGTGGAGTAGGACTTTAAGCGCTCAGATGCTGGTCATCAATGCATTTCTTTTTCATGCATGATCTTTATAGTTGTTCATGGTATTTTCAAAAACATTTTGGTGGATTTTTTAAAAATGTTGAAAATGAGTATGAAGATTTTATTCAAAGCTCAGAAACACAGCATAAAATATTTTTGTAACAATGATTTAAGTCTGGGTAATATATCATATCATATAATAAAGCTAAACAGCTACTTAGCTTAATAGATGCAATGATTATGGCATGTTTTTCATCAGTCAAGAAGATAAGAAATCAAATGCACAAAATTCAGGTTTCTTACAGAAAAATGACATTTACTCTCCTCCTCCTAATAATAAAACTAAAATCATTGCTCTAAATAATTGGCCTTGAAAACTCATAAAGAAAAATAAGCACACTCTGTATAATAATATGCTAATATTTAAGGTTGAATTTTTGAATTAATAAAATTCTAGGCTAAGTTTTCAAATGCCTAAATACAAAATACAATATTCACTATGTTGAGGCAAATATGAACTTTACAATTGGAAGAAATGTACCTCACACATATACAAGCTCTATATACTCACTCTATAGTTGTAGACCTAATACCCACCATTTCTTCTCATGGTTTTTGTTATAGAGCATGTTCTTAATTTTTATCCTAACTTTTGGTGTTCTCCTTCCCCTTTGATGAATGGCACGATTCTTTCTCCAACTGAACCTAGGAGACTAAGCTACTTTCCTCCATTCCTCTAATTTTCTCTTGTTTTCATTAACGTAGAGTTTAGCCTTTTTTATGGCTTCACAATCTGACCACAAAACTTGTTACAGCCCTTCTATGTCATCAGTGTGCCAATAAATATTTCTGTTGCTAAGTGGATACCTCTATGTATATAGGACTCCACTCTTAGAAAGCAAAGCAAAACCTAAGTGAAACTGTTGTCTTGGCTTAAGGAGCCCTACTGATGTGCCTTTCTTATTATTTGTTGTGCTCTATTTAACTCTATGAATCCATTGTTTCAATAAGTCAATGGCTTCATGCCTCTGAAATGTCCATCATTCCTCTTTTTCTATTTTCATGGCTGCTTCTCTAGGACAGAATCTTACCACCATAGATCTCCATTTTTTATAGTAGCTTCTCAGCCTGATTTCCCAAAGACTTTCACTGAGAATCCTGACTAGATGAGTTCGCTTTTTAAAATGTCACTTGTGTACTATAATTCTCTTAAAATAATGATTCACTGTTAGCTACATCCAGTTTGCTCCTATACTAAACTTTCAATGTCTTACATAATAGATCCACAAAATACATGCATAGCATGCACGTGAGCTCTATCTCTGTCTCTGTCTCACATTCCAACATGAGCACTCTGCAGCAGCATGTCTCTTTTGCTACAGTATGGACTGGAAATCAGAAAATATGGCATCTAAACCTGGCTCCACCATGTATGTGATGTGTCACAAGGAAAGTTCAGCTCTTTGAAAGTTAATTTATCTTAGTTTTACAATGGGTATGATCAAAATCATCATTCCCAGAATTATTTTTGATAGTTAAATTAATAAACACACAATGGGAATATAAAGTGCTATAAAAACATAAGCTGATGCAATGCTGGAACTCATTAGCTATCCCCTGATCTGTCTGCATTCACACAGTGCAGCTTCCTGCATTTCTCCTCAAAATGACAAGAACACTATAATACGGCATTGTGAGATGAGTACCTTACTCATGTTTGATAGTTTTTTTTTTCTATTTCAACTTTTATAAGGTAAAGAAAACATAAAGGTGGGCATGAGAAAACTTGTCTGAAGGATCACTGTTATGTAGAATCTGTCAGGATGGATATTTCTAAAGAAGGAAGGACAACTAAAAGGGGAGATAGGAAAAAGGATGAGTTTGATACAGTAAAAATAACATTTTATAACCCAACATCAGCCCTGGATTTTGACTTTTGAATGAATCAGCTGGCTGAGAACTTTTTGATCCAAAGCAGGGAAAGGTGCCAGCTGGCAACTCTAGAAGCTAAATGCAGAGATCCTTTTAGTTCTATAAAAAGGTTTTTAATAAGAAACGTGTATTTAATTTACTACAGAAGAAAAGAAAGATCTGATCATGTAGTCTTGCAGTATTTCCTAGAAATTACATGTTTAAAGGCCTATGAGATGAAAATGTGGACAGGGTATGAGAAATTCTGATTTCATGCTTAGCTCACTGCACTGCAGCTGTTTTTATTTGTTTGTTTGTTTGCTTTTGGCATCCAAAATAGTGTGATGTTAGCCTAGCTGAAGGATATGGGATCAACTCTGCAAAATGAAACTCTCTTGTTCAAACACTGTCAGCAACCTCTATAGGCATTTGTGTCTGAGAAGGTGTAGGGCAGGGGAAAGTGATTAGGCATTTGAACATAGTGAAGTATAATTTGTGAATATTGGGGAGCTTTAGACTCATCATGAACTAATTTAACCTATGTACTTAATGCTTCAATTTTAAATTAGGATATTACAATAGAATCTTGACTATCATATTATAGGTTATGCAAGAAATATGCCCAATGGTGAAAATTGGGATATGGGAGAATGCTGCATGTTTCCTAATTTTACACTAAGCAGTCAAGTGTTCATTCTGGTAGGTCATTTGATTCTCTGCAGGTGGCTATGCCTGCCTCTGAAGAGGGTCCTGAGTCACATGTCACATAAATGAAATGCGATTATCTTTGTGGGTAGCATTGTATGATTTGGAATAAGTCTTTAGGTCTAATATAAAGATCCTTCAAATAAATCATCCAGCTAAGCTTCTGTGGCCCCAAACTCCTAATTTAAAAATGTTGATAAATGAAGTACCTCTTTAGTTAATAAATGAAGTATCTCTTTAGTTATCCTTTGTCAGCAACATTCATTTTAATGGAAAGTGAGTTTACAGGGTTACATGATTGAACTACTGAGCCAAGTCAGTGTTGGCAAATGATGGGCTAAATTATTGATGTTACACACTAATGAATTCTGATGAGAAATAAAACACAGACATTACGTTTCAAGTGGTTCATAATTATTTTTGTACTTTAAAAGCAATTTTATTCTTTTTCCAAATCATACTGGTTCTATAAAACAAAAACATAGTTAGTGATTATACTAAAATTATTGAGTTTGTGACAGAAAATGCACTTGCAAGTTTTCATTTCTGAGAAGATCACACTAGGTTTCTGATTTCCTTATATACTTTTGGGATAAAATAATTAAATTAAATATCTAACATTTAAAACCAGGGTCTTCAAATAAGTTAATCTGCTTTGCAACCATGGTTAGAATTTCAACCATGTGTTTATAATCTATGATATATTTATCAACACATGTATGGAGATGTCATTTCAGGTAATGACAAATACAGATAGACTTCTGTGAGGCAGCTTTAATTTAGTAAAGAAGTTATCATCAAGTGTGTAATACAGAATAAAGTGTACTATAAAATAATAGGCAGTTAACAGAGTCAGGGCCTGCTTGCAATAACTGAAGCAGGTGCATATTCTGGAAGAGCACTAAGGAGTCCATACATTTCATAATGTAATGACAATATCCTTTTACATTTCCTTATGATTTAACTATCCCAGATTGAGATGTTAATTGGCCTTCCTTCTTACTAGTGGGGTGGCTAATTACTAGATCTTAGTGTGATTTTTAAATCAGAGGGATTAGAAGTAGAAATCATAGTAGATGAGGTATTAGTTCAAAGACTCATTACTTGCTGGTCAGTAGTGTTTGGACAAGTCCCTAAGCTTCTCTAAAGCTCAGTTACCAAATGCCCTACATGGGGCAACAGGTTCTCTTTTCCTATCAGAGACAGTTGTTACAGTTCATAAATCAGATATGCATGAAAGGGAAACATTCTATGTAAATATATGGTCAATTTATTTCTTATATTCACCTAAACTCTAGTTCATTTTAGGAAGGCAGAAATTAGTGTGGAAAATAGTCCCTTTACCAACTGAGGGATGTGATGCAGTAGAAAGGAATGAGAAGAGTGTTCATGTCAAGGTTTAGTTGTCATGTTAGATTATTTCCCTTTTACAATAATATATGTGGATCTATACAAGCATAAACACTCCAAAGGTAATAAAACTTTCATTGTGTTGAATTGAGGTAGGAAATGCCCTGTAGGTCACTGTAGTGCACACTTGGTGTATGCTATACAAAATTAAAAAAATTGGGACTTGTTTATCTTAACTCTGTAACACCCAATTTCTATATTAAGGGTTTATTGACTCATTTTCTTCATCTTCATAGTTTTCTCTTTATCTATGGCAGACTTTGCACCACTTACGAATAACAAAGCTACTTTAAATTTTATCTCTTTAGTATTTTATTAAACTTTTTTCTCTTAATATCTTCCTTGTAACTACTGTTCATTGTTCTATAATCTTGATACTTTGGGAGGAAAAATCATGTGTCTGAGTTAAACTCACATCGAAGCAGCATCATTATCTAATAATGATGCTAAGTTGCATGAAAAATACCTACTGGATATGCTCCATTAGTCACTAATTTTCAAACTAAAAGTCCTGTCTTTGAAAAACTCTTCTCCCCCACGCCACTGACATGGCTCTCCACTTGACAAATGCACTGCCTGTATAAAGTGAACTTAAAAATAATTTAGATAGTAGGTATCATTTTGTTTAAGTCCAAAAATAAATAAGAATGCATAAATATGTAACTATTTCTAATAAAAACAATTATAAATATGCTTATTTAATTTTAAAATTTAAAAAGAGCAATGTTTGTTTTGGCTTTAAAATATTATTTAACGGAATAAAGGAAATGGGCAATTTAATTTGTGAAATTTAACATTAACAAATGAACTTGTGAGTTTTCTTTTACCCACAATTTTCTGAATTGATGCTTAGCAATAGGCTTTTAATTCTTAACTACAGTCAGCTTTGGATGAGGGTGGAAGGCTGGTTTTACATTTAATAGAAGATATTGGTTAAAACGGGGTTCAGTTATTTGATGTTTTATTTTATTTATTTTTAAAAAGATTGTATTTATTTCTTTTTAGAAAGAGGGGAAGGGAGGGAGAAAGAGATGAAGAGAAACATCGATGTGCAAGAGTTTTGCCTAAAACACATCCTCATCTGGGACCTGGTCAACAACCTAGGCATGTTCCCTGAGAGGAAATTGAACCAATGACCTTTTGCTTGGCAGGATGATGTCCAACCAGCTGAACATACAAGTCAGGGTCAATAATACATTTTCTACAGTTGATTTTCTTTGCAGTTGAATAAAAAGCTCACAGGTTTTAATGTTATGCTCATGCTTTTTTATTTTTAAAAGGTTCATGGATATATGCTAAGATTTCCTATTGTGATGATAAAGTTTAAGTTTTCTATGGCTTTTAATCGGCTCTTATTGTATATGTTTTGAAGTTATGCTATCATGTGCATTAATTCATGATTGATATGTGTTAATAAGTTATATATTTTACAGTATCCATATTTGAGTGATATAACATTTTTTGCCTTGAATTCTCTCTCTCTCTCTGTTTTTAAAATAGAATTTATTCATTTTTTTCTGTACTCCATTCATTTCCTATTTGTCTAAGGTGCATCTCTTCTAAATGAGGTGGATTTTAATTTAATGACCAATCTATAGGTCTGTACTTTAAACTGTGTAATGAAACCATTTACAGAGATTATGTTCACTAATATGTTTAGACTTACTTTGTACATTTTTATACTCTTCTTGTCTTCCTTCCTGTGTTTTAAATCATTCTGTTTTTATGGTACTTTTAAAAAAGATTTTATTTATTATTTTCAGAGGGAAGGACAGGGAAGGAGAAAGAAAGGAAGAAAAGCATCAATATATGGATGCCTTTCACTTGCCTCCAGCTATGGACCTGGCTGGAGACATGGCTTGCAACCTGGTTATGTGCCCTGACTGGGGAATTGAATATGGCACTTTTTCACTTCAGTAGTTTTGGGATGACAAATCTTATTTCTAGACTACTAGTAGATATTATTAAATTTTTGGTAACTATATTAAAATACCATTTTTTACTGCTATCTAGAATTAACCGGTTAGATTCAGCAGTTTAATGTCACTCTTCAATCATAATATTTGTAAATGTATACATTTAAAAGTTCACATTTCTATAAATTATTTTGCCTTTAAAAGATCACATAGTTGCTGAGATTTTCATTTATATCACATTGCTCAACAATTTTATATTTTTATATTGTGTTTTTTTTCTGGCTTCTTTTCATTTGTACAGGTCTCTTCAGGAGACAGGAAACTGAGCTGTTCCTATATGTATTGATGTACTTATTGTGTGTGTGTGCGTGTATGGGGAGTGTAAGAGAGAGAGAGAGACAGAGAGATGGAGAGACATGATTACCCACCTTACTTCTGTCCCATCAAAATCCCTAGCAAAGCACCCAGAGAAAGCTTTTGTTTAATAACACAGAACTGTAGGCACCTAGGGCTTAAAAGAACTTTTGAGGCTATCATATTCAATCTTAATAAACCAACTCACTAATTCACTTAATAGTCAATTCACTCAACAAATATTTTCAAGTATTTATACAGTTGGTGCCCGAAAGGTAAAGATGAACAAATAAAACATGCTTTCCAACTGAGAAGTCCCACATCCTAGTGGCTGAGGACACAGACACACGCACAGAATGTCTGTGCAAGGAGGTCAGGGGAACATTCCAGGAGTAGGGGTTCTTCAGGTTCTCAGACAGTTCAATTTACCTCAACCATCACAGTAGCTTCTGCATGAACAGTAGCCCTGCATGTCTGATGGCAACATTTGTTAGCATATGTGTTCCTACTGAGCCCAAATGTTCCTTCTAAACTCTTTACCACTGGTGCAGATGTTGTCCACTAAGGCTCAAAAATAAGCATGTGCAATATGCTGACCTCCACTTAGCAGTCTTTAAAAGTTTGTCTTTCCAAAGTCTTTTACTGCTAGGACCTTTCTTACATTGCTGCTCTCCAATATATTAGTATGACCCTTCAACTATGCTTTTCAAACTTGTATAAAATACTACAAATGTATTCAACTTTTGAGAAAGTGCAAAGGGACTGTCATATTCACTATCCAGACAAAATATGTGTGCTTACGCAGTTTGTGACTGCATTCACATACTGTAAATGCATCAGATTCTCTTATTTAAATGATGTGTTTATACTCTGGTTTCTCTTCAGATTGTATAAATCTTTCACCTTTTTAAATAATGTGTTCATGCCCAGTCTTCTACCCCTGCCAAATCAAGAGCTTTATATATTTAATACCATTAAATAAGTCCCCACTATTGATATACTATTAAATTATATGAAAGAAGAGAATAGTAACATTTGGTCTGTTAAGCAATTTTTAGCCATTGTTGAGTCAAACTATAGAGATTGACACCTGCTGGATCACTCTGCAAAGGAATCAAATTGCCATCATAATTGAAAACAAGATAGGTACAGGATACTTGCAGATTCTCTAAGTGACCTCCTTACTGCTATACACCCAAAATACACCTGAGCAAGAATTGAACTAATTTCACTGATGGCAGAAAGCCCTAAAGGATGTTAGACCCTTCTACCAAGAACAGCATTGCAACAAATAGGAAGAGTGAGCCGCTAAAAATAAAACTGTGGTATGGGGTATGTATGGAGTACATGGTGGTATACTTCATGCTGAAAGTTTAGGATTAGATTTATTTTCAAAGAATTGTACATGCTTCTATTGTTTTTTGGCAAGATCCTGAAAATTAGATTTTCAGATTTAGAATGTTTTTTAAACATTTTAAATTGAAGATATCTACAGTAGTTAAGGAAAGAATCCACTAAGTTATGCTTTTCAAGTTCTCCATATACAGTCAAAACTTGTTGCTGTGTCTCAAGATGACTGGTTGAGTCATCCTACCAATACTGTCCTATCATTTCTACTCCTTCATTTCCACTGTTACATAACAATAAGTTATAAAACTAATTAATTTAAAATCAAGTTTGTTAAGGAATTTATTGGTGAATTTCTAATAAAACCCAGAATGAGTATAACCAATATTTGAATAATTTCTACTGACATTTTCAATATTTCAAAATGTACCCTCATTCATAATGAGAATTTGTCATTTGTGAGATTTTTAATAACATTTACATTTGAGCAGAAATATGAATTTTTCTAACACAGTACTTAGAACATGCAGATTACCTGTGAATATTTAAAAGGCAATCATAGGTTATAGCAAGTTCTTTTTTGTAATTTTTAATGTACTGTATGTTAACATACTTTTTAAGATGTGTTCCTGGCTTCTAAAATACTGCAGTTATAGCTTACAGTCAAGTTTGTATGTACATAAATTTCCATTAAACTTACACATTATAAGCACTGCCTTTGCAAAACTTTAAATTTCTCCTGTTATTTTAAATTTTGTGCTATTCATTTTCAGTAAAATCCTTATGAAAAAAGATGGAGGTACTATATATTGGGAATGTATTCAAAAGAAAACAGCAAAAATTTGAAATAGCCAGGGAAGTGCTTTATAAAATCCTTTTCTGTATTTGTGGTAAAAACATCATGAGTGCACATGTAATGAAAATATTTAGAAAAAAGATTCAGTTTCTTTCAGTTCAGCATGTATTATTTATGCTGTAAGTTAATGAAAATTATGGTTTTAAAGACCGTGTGTCATTTTTGTTTTTTTTTATACAACAGATTACTTCTAGTTTTTTTGCTCTTTAATAGAACAAGGTGGTGTATGTTTTCTTGTGGGTGGTCATGTTTTATAATGTTGTAACATCTTATGTGATAGTAATTTGAAAATACTTAAATGATTTTAATAAAATAATCTTCACATAGTCAGTATAGGTTTTTATTATAGATCATAGTCTTAATTTAAGGTAATTGATCCACCGAAAGTTTTAACTAGAACGAATAGTAAGATTTCATATGCATCTAAAACTGCATTTACATTCTAACCCCAAATTGCTTATTTTTCACATAAAGTTATCTCCAAACCTGCTTAGGGAGATGAGCCTCTTGTAAAATTGAAGGGCAAGGAAAACAGTTAAGTAGAAAAAACATGAGTGTCATTTTTACTGCAGCTTTCATACAAAAGGAACACAAGGCTACTATTGACAGTATCCTTTAAACAGCTGAATGCCATCTGCAAAGCTTGAAGATTTGAAAATATATATTTATACCAAGTATATTTATAAAAATCCATTCCAAGGTTTGTGAGAAATAAGTTCAATCTCCTTTCTCCCCCAAAGTATGCAGGGTATATCTGCTAACTTACTGAATTCATCCTCTATGCAATTTCAGTTTATTAAAGAGGTTAAAAATTTATAAAACTCCGATGGGATATGGTTTTAATGCTTCATCACACTACCCATCGTTTGCTTTTCAATCTAGATCACAATGATCTTTCTGACTTCCCTGCAATCACCTACCTGCACAGCTAATATTTTCTGAATGCTCTCCTGAGAATCTGTCTGGAACTTGGCCAGCCTCATCCTGCTGTAGAGGACCACCAGTTTGAAGTACTTCTGCCACACCTTCTGTATCCTTCTTTGCAGCTGACAGAGCTAAAGCGAAGAGGGAGGGGGGTGAAAACACAAGTCAGAGTAGGAGAGGAAATTAATGGCAGTGTTCAAGAAGAATGATGGAGGGAAATATAGAAAGCAGTCAATAGCCCATTCTGCACTGTACGGACCTGACAGGAATTTCACAGTCTCTTGATTTTTCAGTCCACTCATGTGCATTCATCAGAAACCAGTCACATCTGGCCGCCAGGATGGGGGGTTAATTTTCTCTAAATGCCTCAGCAGTTTTGTTCTAGCTGAGGCAAACTCTGTGACTGCAAAGCTGATGAGTAAAATATTTCTCCTTCACCCAGTTTAACTCAAAACCGATAGCCTCGGGACATATTGAACCTTTCTTTAAAAAAAAAAAGTCTTTTGAAGCTGTTTTGAATGGCACATCAGGTCAAGCCAAAGTTTAAAAATGCAACTTTAAGTTTTTGATGGACACCGTTGCCTCTTTTTTTTCCTTCCTAAGCTTACCCTTGCTTGGCAATGTGTGCTTCAGAGCATGACAAAACTAAAGAGAATTAACTTAGCCATCAACTGCTGAGGGAGAACAATAACAGGGAAGAAATTTCTAGCTAGAACTCCCTATTAATCTACCTCCCTCTGACTATATGACATGGAAACATCTCACTGCACCAAAGTACAGTGGATGCAACATTCAGTAGTGACATGTTTAATACTGAATCTATGCAGAAAATGAAAGACTTCTCCTATGGGACACTCCATACCTTTTGGAAGGCTATTATAAAACCAAGCAAACAAAAGACACAGAAGAAGTTTAATCAACATGATGGACATTTGTCCTTCAACAATTCGCATAGTGACATCATAGAGAAATGTTATAATTAGGTTCTTTTCAAAGAAATAAACTTCATAAAAATCAATGGTAAAATCTATATTAAAAATTTATATGCAATATATTCTGTCCCTGAAACCTTGTTTGGATTTTGAAAATGTGGTTAGTTGCTTTTGTTGATTTCTTTAGTGTGTTTTGAACAATAATGAACACTCAAAATGTCATATCAAACTTTTCTTCATAACAGAATAAAACATGTCACAGAATATAGTATTTTATGTTCTTTTTATTGATCTGAGTACTTGTTACATGTAAGGGATCCTTTGCAAAAATTCATCAAACAGTGCATATGACTTTTCTATATGCATTTTCAACAAAACAGTTTACTTACAAATAAAATTTTTAAAAAGGAACCTGGTATTGCATGTGAATTCTTTATCATTATTATCTTCACGATGCATTGTGATAAGCAACATTATGTGATGGAAAATAAAGCCTCTGTGCTTGGTTAATTGGTTAACTTTGGAAGAAAATATAACCTTAAAATTATAGATATTTCAGCTTGCTAAATGATGAAATGCATTACCTAGAATTAGTTTACAGGCATTTTAGACAATTTAGGCTATTGAATTGAAAACTAACATCACTTTTTGAAAAGAAAATTTGGCAATATTATTATTTCTGTACTATTTCAATCTTTAAAATATTTTAATGATTTTAATATAATATTAAAATGTTTTTCTGCCAACTGTGACAACCAATGAGGGGTGGGTATGGTTTATCTTAATAAACTCATCAAGTCATGAAGACACTTTAGTCTATGTATTATACCATTATTATGGTCTCCACAAATACAACAAAAGGCAACTAAGAGAAAGATGAGTTTTAGAGGAATAATTTAAAGTGAAGCTATTTTTTTCAAGTGGGAGATGTTCAACATGTGGAAGGTATTACAAGGGGGAGCTCATCAACGAAAGCAAACTGGATGGTAATGTTTGTCACATTCATATTTTAAATGAGGAGAAGCAGCTATGTACAGTAAGTCCCATTTATGCCATTTTCTGCATTGGAGCTTGAAGTAGCAAAAAAAAGGTCTTAAATTAGTCCATACACAAATGTTATCTGCAGCTATTCAAATAACAAAGTTCTTCAGGCAGCAACCATGAAAGAATAGTATCTCAAAAAAGAGATTTTGGGGATAATCTCTAGCTCTTAGGATTTGGGAAAAAGGAGCAGGAAAGGAGGAAAAAAATGAACTAATTTTCAAGAAGAAAAGAAACAGCATCCAATACAAGTCACATGTACACACATATGTATGCACGTTATTGACAAAAAAAAGATCAACAATAATATATTTAAAAATATTTAAGATGCCAGTAAGATGGCTGAGAGAGAGTTGGTCATGATGACAACTATTTTAAGAAAGGGGTTATGGTAAAAGCCCAGTCATAAGATATCAGTGTACAGTGATCACTCAGCAAATATTTGCCAAAATTAACTCAATAAAATGAAATCAGAAAATTCTAGTGGCAGAAATGAAGATGTGAATAAGACTTTCAGGAATTTATTAATTAGTGGGAGAAGAAAAAATAAATAAACCAAGTAATGGAAAAACACAAAAGTATACATCCTTTGGGTGATGGCAGAAATTAAGTTGGCAAAACCAAAGGAACTGGAATGTTTTTGATTTTTTCAATCTTAGCCCACTATTTTTGGGATGAAACGCTCCAATGATTACATTCCTGAAATGTAATCACGAGTTCTTAAAATGATTACATTCCTGCCCTCTGATACAGAATTTGGAGAAGCTGAGGTGAGAGGAGGGAGGACGTGGTAGTGAAACAAAGTGGGACAGTGAGAGACCCAAACACACTGGATGGACTTGCTGTGTACTTAGAAATACTGATGGAATTTAGAACCATTTATAGAAAATTGGGCTGCTGCTTAGCTCCAAACAATTATTGCAAAAATTTTGGAGGAGAATGGGTATATTCTCATTGAACTAAGGATGAGCATATTAAAACTATAAAAATAGTCATTTTGGAAAAAGATCCTCAATTTAATTGCCCTCAATTTTGTCTTCTGAAAGGGAAAGTGAGGATATTCAGCTCTATTAGAAAAGCTGAATCAGAAAACAGGTGGTTTGTATTCTGATCCATTTGAAATGGTTCGCTGTGGAGCTCAGCTGGATAGAGCATTGTCCCTGGGATACACCAAGATTGTAGGTTCAATCCCCAGTCAAGGCACATACAAGAATCAACCAATGGACACTAAATAGGTGGAACAACAAATCTCTCTCAAATCAATAAAAATAATGAAAAATTAAAAAAATAAAATGGTGACAGGAATTGGAAGAGTTTTCTGACATGGTTTCTGACCAGTTTGAATTTGTAGTAGACTTGCTAAGCCTGGTTTTAGTATGTGCTTTCTGAGTTGTTTGCTAAAGGGAGCCCAAGGATGGAATTTACTGATACTTCTTTTGAGATAACGATCACCATGTACTTATTCATGAATAGAAAAATCAATCAATGCCCATTCTGACATGGTGTACTGCGATATAAAGTTGAGGCTCTTGTGTTAATGTGAGTATTGCATTTGATGTACATTTGTGAGTGTTGTATACAATAACATTTATACATTTGGTAAAAATGCATTCGGTAAATTTGATTAGGCTCTCATGACATTTGTTAGTATTTTAAAGCTTAATATTGTTAGATGGTAAAGCAGAGTAAATTAATGTTGTGACATTCAAGAATGATTCTCCATTTTCTACTTTAATACACTAAATTATATGGATTCTGTTTTTAATCCAAGTTATTTTGTTTGTGTATGTAAATTTATAACTCCTGTATATCACATAAACCTGGATTTAATACTAAAATTTATAATGCATATACTATGACACACAAAACTTCTAATTATATAGATTTAGATTTATATTATTTTATTGCTGTTATACATGTAAAAGTTGAAAGAATAAAATAACACTATTTGATAGTCCTATTACAGGTTTCAAAAACATTAGGGCTCATCCATAAACAAATTGACACCAAAATATTGCCTTACATCTTTTCCATGCTCTCAACATTGAAGTTAGAAATTACAAAGCCTTACCTTTTTAGGCATTTTCCAGGACCAGGCTGGAGCATGTGGTTTTCTGGTGTACATAAGGATAAAGTCAAGCTACTATATCAAGCCCAAAGAAGATAATTTGGACACATTTTAGGAAAATGGGGTGAAAAAGAGTTGAAATATAGTTGCTATTTTCCATGTTTGTGGGGGGGAAAAAAGTGTTCCTAGATGTGAAAATAGATCATCTGATAATCCTTCCTTTAAGAAGTGATGCAGAAGTCCTGCCCCCTTGAGTGTGGGCTGGACTTAGTAACACTCTTATAAAGAACAGAATATAGCAGAAGTGATAGCACACTTTCAACACACACACACACTCACAATAGAGGCTTCTTTCCTGGGTTTTCTCCCTAATTCTTTCATATCATTTGAGCTGGAAGAAGCCAGCACCCATGTTGTGTGAACAGCTCCATGGGAAGACTACATAGTGATAAATTGAAGCAGATTTTGGCCAATAGCCATGTGAGTCACCTTGAAAGTAGATTCTCCAGTTTCTTCAGATGACTGTCACCCTGATGAACACGGGACTGCAACCTTGTGGGAAGCCCTGGGCCAAAACCACCCAGCTAAGTAGCTCCTGATTCTTTACCCGGGGAAGCTTTGTGAGAAAATAAATGTTTGTTGGTTTAAGCTCCTAAAGTTTGGGGCAACTTGTTTTGCAGCAATAGTTAACAGGAGATTCTTAATTATCTTATTCTCTTCTCTCTTTGCCTGGCAAGAAAATAATTGACCCTCCATGTTTCCTACTGGAAACTAAAAAAATGTTCTCCTAACTCACTATTTGGCTTAAGACTGAAACTGAGAATGATCTATTCATAATAAGAGAGTGATTAATAATTACTTAGATTGATGAGATATAATTTGTACCATCTAGAAGCTCATTATTTTAATTGAAGACAGTAAGAACTGTAATTTAATAATTCCAGAAATTTTAAATGGTTCATTCTCAACAAATATTTCCATGTGATACATGAAAATATTTTATAATATATTAAAGAAAAAAATCATCTCCCCAAAATGTTGATATGTTTCAACACTGAACAAAAACAATCAACACTGAAAAATTAGGAGTAAGAACAGAAAAAAATGTCTTTAATATGCTACAGGGTAGAAATAAAACACTCATCACAAATATTTTACTAAATAGAGACACTTAGAAACACTACCATGAATTCCAGGAAAAATAAAGTAAGAATATCAGGAATCAATACTTCTATTTAAAATTTTACTGTAGATACTGGCCAAAACAATAAGAAAATGAAAGAAAAAAGGTAGGTATAAAACTTAGAAAGAATGTTTACATAGAAAAGTCAAGAGGCTCTATAAATCAACAATAGGAGGTAAGAGTGTAGAAACTATTTTGCCCATGAGTTCAACATTTAAAAACATCAACATTTTTAAAATCAGTAATAACCAATTTTGAATTATAATTTAAAAATGTAATTCATAATCACAATATAACATGTAAGATACCTTGGTTTCGATTTTTTAAAGGATGTGCAGGATTTTATAAAGATAGTTAAAAAATATGTTTGAAAGATATAAAGACTAAATAAAGGTAGAGATATAATAGATTCACAACTGAGAAAAGACTGTTAAGGGCATATCAGTTTTTCATGAAGTAGTCTACAGTCTCAAGAGGTTTCATGAAACTTGATCTAAAATTCATATGGAGGAACAAACAGGGAATAGCTAAGACAATTGGGAAATAGGAGAACAAGCTCAAATCATTTGAAAGCAATATGTAAAACTCATCTCAAAGCTAAAGAAACTAAGACATCATCAGTATTGGAATGAAAATGAATAAATATTTTATCAGAAAAGAGAGGCAGGAAAGAAAAACAGTCATGTAAAATATAGACAGTTGACAGAGATTGCATTTAAAGTAGTGGAGAAAGGGTGACATACTTCTTTTTTTATAGATGATCTAAAATAAAATTGGATCCTTAACTCATACTGCACACATAAATAAAAGCAAGTTAGATTAAAATTAGAAAAGCTAAACTTTAATATTTTTAGAAGAAAATATGATAAAATAACTTTATGACCTTTAATAGGAGAAGGACTTTAAAATAAAATATTAAAATAATTTTTTTTTAAATTGATAAATAGCCCCTGGCTGGTGGCACAGTGGAAAAGGCTCTGGCCTTTTCTGAACCCAAAGGTCGCTGGTTCAATTCCCCAACCAGGGCACATAACCAAGTTGCAAGCCGGGTCTCCAACCAGATCCATAACAGGAGGTAGGTGAAAGGCAACCATACATTGATGTCTCTCTGTCCCTCTCTGCCTCTCTCCCTTCCTCTCTCTCTGAAAATAATAAATAAAATCTTTAAAAAATTTATAAATATAATCCCATTGAAATTTTAAAAGTTTAAACAATGACAAAATAATCCACAGATTTAGAGAAGCTATTAATAACATTTATAACTGTCAAAAATTAATTTCTATAACATAGAAAGAGCCCCTATAAATTAATAAGGAAAAATGTACACACTATGACATAAAGTGGACAAAAGATACATAAAGGCAATTCACAGAAAAGCAAAGCTATTTGGTTATTAAAGATATAAAAACAAGTTTGACTTCAATATAGAATACAAACAAACACGTTTCACACTCATCAGACTGGCAATTACAAAAAAAACTATCCATATGGAAAGACTGTAACTTTCAAATACTATTCAAATCTGTGTATAATTTGATGCAAAGACTTTGGAGAGCAACTTGCCATTACGTATTGAAGTCGAAGATGTTTCCCTTTGATCAGGCAATTATACTTAAATCTACTTATTCTAGACAAGTGGTTCTCAAGAACAGCAGAATCATTATTACTCCAGAACTTGTTAGAAATACAGTCATTAGGACCTACTGAGCAATTGTTGAACAAGAACTGCAGGTGATCTAATGTATGGTGAAGTCTGAGAGACCATGTTCTCAAAAAAAGTCACTGTATGCTCTCATGAAAACATGAACATGTAAAATGTTTCTTTATAGCATCACTCAAATTGGGAAAAGTTGAAAACAATCTAATTGTCTATAATTGAGTAAAGAAAAAATACATTGTGGTATGGTCATAACATATGTCCTAATATTTAAAATAAAGACACTAAAGTTGCAAGTGATATAAGTAGTATATATGTGTATATAAATAAAACATGAGAACGGTTTATATTTTAAGTTAATTACTACACAAAAACATAATTAAAAATACAAATGAAATGATAAACATTATGAGAAAGCCAGTGTTAACTCTGAGAAAGGAGGATGGAAATAATATTAGAAATGGGTGGAGAAAAGGCTTTAAATGTATTCACACCAGTGTAAACATCCAAAGCAGATAAAACAAATGCCAAGATTTACAAAGCTGGTAAAGGTTGTGGAAATTTATGATAAAATGTATTTACTTAATTATAGTTTATACATAATTCTGTATGTTTAGTTGTTTCAATTAAAAAAAAAAAACCCAAGGTTAAGATGATATCTTTATAAGAAAAGCATCCTCTATATTATGTGGCTTGAAATTATTTGCTTTTAGGGAATTTATTATAATCTGGCTTAAAAAATAGCCTATTACATTTGACCATTTGATAAAATATCAAAATGGCTTTCTTGTACAAGATTTTTGTTATGAATCAACTCAGTGTGATGTTACCTATAATAAAAGATTTATCTAAAGTTTGAAGAGTTCATGTCAATATGAAAAGAATTACTACTTCCAGCTGCTTCATAACTTGTCTAAGAATTTTGCTACTCCAATCTGTTTATATAATTAATATAGTTGTTGAGTAGTAACTGTATAACTTGTTTCATACTAAATTGAAGAAAGACATATGCATACATAGATTTTATGAGAATTTGAACTTGTTAGAATTAGGGGAGGATTGGTGGTACTTCCATTTGAAAGAGCATAGAATATGTAAACTGATTACTATAACTTGAAGAAAGTTTTTAAAATAATTCTTCAGATTAGTTTTTGGATTATAATTAACTTTGTGATTTAAATGTTCTAACCATTATCAAAGCAGAAGATCATATCTTTAATAAGAATAATGGCAGTAGCATTTTTATATTAGCATGTTTATATCATAAAGATGCTTTGCTAAGTCAAAGATTTAAAAAGCAACAATAAAGCTCATATTAAAAATATATTACTCTAGATAAACAGAAATTTTTGTAATATTATACACACATTGTATGTTACTGTGTAAAAATAATAGTAGACTAATTTTTTAAAAATCCTTATTGTCTCTGTTCCGGACAGAACATAAATATCATGGCAAATATGCTCTAGATAAAAATTAAGTCATTTTTAGAGACATATGGCAGCAAAAATTAACTCCCCAATGCACATAACTTAACTAGCTTTTTCCATTTAAGAACTCTGGAAGAAAGGAAAGAGAACATCTCAAGGAAATGAGAAGTGTCCTTATAATGAATTTCTGCTTATAAGAATCAGACATAATAACTTCCTTTTTAATTAAAATACAAATGCCATATGTATAGTTATCTGAAAATGAACCATAAATTATTTTGCCAGAAAACAAAGACCAGTCTTTACTGAAAACACAGAAGTCCCTTGTAGTACAAAGGTGACACTAACTGAAGTACTGACAGCACCTGAAGTTCTCCGTCTATGCATAATGACATGTCCATCACTGGACTACTGAAAATACACAACTCCTGAAGACCTGATCATATGAAACATGTTTCCAAACAATATTTCATTTAAATTTATACATTTTTGGAGAAAGAACATAGATTTCTGCATACAACATGAAAAATCTTTTAGATTCAACATTCAAACAGGAAATTCACAGAATCACTGCAATAAGCAACCTTTATTAACACAACATGTGGGAAAAATAGGAATGGTGGCACTTTCCAAACTCTGGAAGTAAAAATCACTTTCCAGTACAATGGGGTGGGAGTTTGGAGTGGGTATGTGGTGGTGATGATGTGTGACAATTGTTAGAAGTTATATACAGGATTTCAGATGAATGTACACATGAACGAATTCATCACAGGCATCTAAAATTTTGAAAGTTCATCTGCTATGAGTGCTAGTGAGATTAAAATTGCATAGGTGAGAAGCCTGCATCCTAATAGTAAAAATGTGATGAAGAACTTTTACTTTGAGAGAAAAATCAAAGCAGTTCAGGTAATCTACTTGTATTTCCTACTTATAAACATAGTCAAATAGTCCAACTGTAGAAGCACAGTTCTAAGAAAATCATGTGTAATTGGCAAAGAGAAAAAACATGCTGTATTCTGCAGATTTTCATTTGTACTAAAATCATATTTAAAGCTCTGACAAAAGCCACTTGAAAAATATCAATATTTTCCTATAAAAATATTCTTTTTAAGATGAGAGATAGATGATAGAAACACACATATAATCATTCATGTGCACTAAACTATTAAAATAATGATAATTTCTGACCTGGTTGTTCTATGGTTTCACATACTGAAAGCATATCACCTTCTCTATTTCTGACAATAAATAAAACTAAGTGCAGGTATGTGCATGCGATTTTAATTCAAAAGACTGATGTGAAATGCAGCTAGCAAGGCAAATAGCTTAAGCCTTCTCAGTCCTGTTTATTGTAATAAGCCAAACAATGGCAATTACAAACTACTCCACAGATTTTTTGCACTGCAGGAATGACAGATATACAAAATCCAGTTAATGCTGATCTTTTTATAGTACTCAGCTCCCAAGCTACACATGTACAATACACAAATCTCAAATCCATTCCACAGATTAGTGTTAAAGATCACATAGCTCATTCCTAGAAATGTCCTTTGTCAACTGCTTAGGTATACTTCAAAATGTAGAACTCACGTGCATCCCCAAATCTGGAGTTGGACTTCAAGGTAATTAATAGAACTACTAATAGAAGATAGAACTACTATCTTCTCTAATTATATAAAGGGTAAAACATTTTAATTTTTTATTTTGACCTCTCCTAACATATAAAAACTTTAATGGCATGAGAGAGAAAAACATCCATACTTAATAGTAGTAATAAGCTGCAAAACTCACATTTTTGTTTTGCAGATATCTAATTCTTAAATAAAATTACTGCCTATTTCATTTTAAGATTTAAAAAATAATAGTTTAGATGTTTTGTATACTTAAATTACTGAATTTTACACACAAATAATATGAACTGTTTAAAAACAAATGAAAATATATTCTTAATTCTAAAATTATTGTTAAAGACTAAAATAGTAATAAATATGTACATATCAATAATCACTTTAAATGTTAATGGTTTAAATATTCCAGTCATAAATCCTAGGGTAGCTGAAATGATAAGAAAATAAGACCCTTAGACATATATATGTTGTCTACAAGAGATTCACTTCAGAATGAAAGATACATAGACTAAAATAAAGGGATGAAAAAATATATTTTATGCAAATGGAAAGGAAAAATATCTGACAAAACAGACTTTAAAACAAGGCTATCATGAGAGACAAAGATGGACACTAAATAATAATAAAGGGAGAAATCAGACAAGACAATATAACCCAATATAGGTGCACCCAATATAGGAGCACCTAGATGTGTAAAGCAAATCTTAATGGACATAAAGGGAGAGATTGACCACAATGGAGTCATAGTAGGAAATTTTAACACCCTATTGACATCAATGAATAGGTTTTCCAGACAGAAAATCAACAAAGTGGCTGTAAATGACATACTAGACCAGATGGATTTAATTGATATCTTCTGGGCATTTCATCCCAAGGCAGAAGAATATGCATTCTTTTCAAGTGGATGTAGAATATTTTCAAGGAGCGACCACATATGAGGACACAAAACAAGTCTCAATAAATTTAAGACTGTAATCATATCAAGCATCTTCTCCGACTATAATGGTACGAAATTAGAAATCATTCACAAGAAAAACAGTGAAAAACACAAAAAACATGGAGGCTAAAGAAAGTGTTACTACTAAACAATGAATGGGTTAACAATGAAGTCAAAGAAGAAATCAAAAGGTACCTCAAAATAAATAAAAATGAGAACACAACAATCCAAAATCTGTGAGACTCAATGAAAGCAGTCCTAAGAGGAAAATTCATAGACACAGATATATATTTACACTCAGATGTATGGGCTCAACTGATAATTATGTCCTACATTTTAATAATACATAATAGTAAAGAAATACTGTATTACTCCCATTATGTCATTAACACTTGACATCTCTAGGTAGAACATAGAGTAGCTACCACTATTCATTCATAAACAAACCTGTATTGAGAAAGTACTTTGTGTCAGAGTCCAGGTTTTGGATCTAGTGGCTCAAGGATCCAATGAGACAACTGGTTGCTGTCTTAAATTTGGCTGAGATACATATACAAGATAAATACAATTTTCATGCAGATAGCTAAATGTAGAAGATGAATGGAAAACAGTAGACTACAGGATACCAGAGAAGGAATGCCTAATGACTTCTGTACAAGATGAGATGGTTCATGCTAGAAATGATACAGGAATCCAGTTTAATATGTTAGCCAAATACAACAAGTGTCAGGCAGGACAATTGTCCAAGGCTCCCAAACTGGTATGAGAATCTTGAAGGAAAATAACATTCTTAGATAGTAACATTATAACAGAAAAATATAGGTCAGTTAACTAGAAACATATATTAACTAAAACTTGTATGGAACTAAGGCAATAAGAATAGAAATCAACAAATGTATCAACTTTTGAGAGATTTCATTATAGCCATCTGTTTTGGCAAATCAAAATTTAAAATAATGAAAATTAATATGCTTGACAAACGATCTAATGAATATATATATATGTGTGTGTGTGTGTGTTTATGTATACATACATATGTTTTTGAGAACAAAGCGATTGCATTGGAAGTGAAATAAAATTTTCCGTATAGCTTTAGAAATTTATGAGTATAATTTTAAATAATACATGAATCTAAAATAGATGATGGATTTTTAATTTTTATTTATTTTTTAAAAAGATTTTATTTATTATTTCTAGAGAGAAGGGAAGGGAGTGAGGCAGAGAGGGAAAGAAACATCAATGTATGGTTGGTTGCCTTTCACCTGCCTGCAGCTATGGACCTGGCCAGAGACCTGGCTTGCAACCTGGTTATGTGCCCTGGCTGGGATTGAACCAGCGACCTTGGGTTCGCAGGCCAGCACCTTATCCACTGTTCCACCAGCCAGGGCTATAGATTTTTAACTAGCTAATACTAAATGATAATACAAAATTCAAATATCTGGAATGCAAGTAGATGATACTGAGAGGAACATTTATAGCCTTCTATGCTTATATCAGAATCATTATATGGTACACTTTAAATATATATAATTTGTTAATTTTGCCTCAATAAGTTTGGAAAATAAAATAAGAGAAAAAATAGAGATGAACTTATCATCCAAATTTTAAAAAGTTAAATGAAGAAGAACGAATGAATGCTTCCAAAAATGTAGGGAAAGAATTTAATGTAATAAAGCCAAATATATTATAGAGAGAATTCACAAGGCAGAGTTAGTTGTTAGGAAAAAAAAAACAATAAAATACATAAAATTTCCACCAGTAAAACAGAAAGCAAAAATTAATATTTGAACTGAAAACGAGGCAAAACTAATAGGCACAGTAGAGATAAAAACATGAAACATTAAGATAATACTATAAGTAATATCATGCATTAAATTTAAAATAAAATGGAGCCGTGGCTGGTGGCTCAGTGTGCATTGAGCACTGGCCCATGAACTCAAAGGTTGCTGGTTCGATTCCTAGCCAGGTCACATAACCAGGTTGCAAGCCTGGTCTCCAGCCAGGTCTGTAGCTGGAGGCAGGTGAAAGGCAACCATACATTGATGTTTCTCTCCCACCCCCCTGCCCTTCTCTCTAAAAATAATGAATATAAAATCTTAAAAAATTTTTTTTAATGAAGAAAATAAAATGAAATGACAAAGACCTAATAAACTGAACATAATAAAACTGACTCAAGATAAAATAGTGTAATATAGTCTTCTAATTATTAAATAAATTTTAACTGTAGTTAAAAATTACTCTCATATTAAAAACACTCAGGCCTAAAAGTTTTATAGGAGAGTTTGTCCAAATTTTACATGTGTGATTTATTTCAATCATATGCAAATTTTCAGAAAATAAACAAAGAGGGAACATTCTCTAAATTACTTTACAAGGCTAACATAACTTGCAAACTAATATCAGATAAGTAGTGTAAAAGAGAGAAAAAGTAAAATTTAATTATATTTATAAACTTCTTTGCAAATTTTTAAAAAAGAGTTTCTTTATTATTTCCAGAGAGAGAGGAAGAGAGAGAGGCAGAGAGGGAGAGAGACATCAATGTATGGTTGCCTTTCACCTGCCTCCAGCCACAGATCTGGCGGAATACCTGGCTGGAGACCTGCTTATGTGCCCTGGCTGGGAATCAAACCAGCGACCTTTGGGCAAAATTTTGATAAGTATTTGTAAAGTGAGTATGGCAATTTATAAAGCCATAACTATGACCAGGTTGAAATTACCCTAAGAATATAAACCTTATTTAAAAACCATTTATTTTAAACATGCACTTTACCCACCACATTCAATGAATAAAGTAGAGAAACCATACGATCATTTTATTAGATGCAGAAATGCTGTTGAAAAAAAGTCAGGGCCCGCTTATAACAACAATTATCTTGTCTTTTATGCATAAGGGTTGGGGAACTCCTCTGGAAAAAATGAGGTAATAAACGCTTTAGCTTTGTGGGCCAAACCATTTGTTGGAGCTACTCAAATCTGTTGAGTTAGCATGAAAGTGGCCATAGATAATATGTAAACAAATGTGTGGCTGTATTAAAGTAAAACTATTTATGGAATTTGAATGTTATATAATTTTTACATGTCAAGAACTATTCTTTCTTTGATCTTTTTTTCAACTATTTAATAATATCAGAGACAGTACTGAAGCAGGTAGTGTGACCACACTTGGACAGCAAGTAGTTTGTTGACCCCTGTAATACAACATTGTATTAGAGCACTGAACAATGTGGTGAGAAAAGGGAATATATATATATATATATATATATATATATATATATATATCTCCACATAAATATCAAAGGAAAGAAATTGGCATTGATTATGTAGATGATACAAGAGAATTTACTATTAGTTATAAGAAATAATAAACCTTTGCCAGTGGCTGCATATAAGATCAATATTTAGAAATCAATTAAAGTTTTACTCATTGGGTATAAACTTTTAGAAACTATAATTAAATTTTTTCACAAAAGCATCCAATTATCAAAATAATTTTAAACAAGTAGTCTAAAAATTGGGTAAGGGTTTATATGGAAAAAATTAGAATACTTAGTTAAAGATACTAAATCAGAGCAAAATAGAATAAGGAACCATGCCTATGCAGAGAAAGGCTCAGTGTCCTAATGTCAATTCTTGGTAAATTAATCTGTAGCAGTATGGCAATTCACACTAATGGGGCACTTAGGGAAACTTAGAAAAGATAAAATGCCAATTACAAAATTAATTTTGAAGAGCAAAGAGCAAAAATCAGTTAAAACACTCTAGGAGAAGATAAAGGGGGAGATCTTGCCCTATTGTATATCAAAACTTGTTACAAAGATAGCAATTACATCAGTATATTTTGGTATAGTCATAGACATATTAACCAACAACAACAACAAAAAGAGATCCTGGAGTTATAAAAGAGTTGGCAAAGCAGATCAATTAGAAATGGACAAACTAATTATTTTGACAGTTATTTTTGAACATAAAAAATGATCTAGTCTTCACACTATATGTAAAAATAAATTCTGTATGTATTAAAAAAAATGTGAAAGGCAATTGTTAAAAATTTACAAATTGTAAGAAAATGTCTTCATATATAAAAATAGGAAAATATTTTTGAATTCTACTTCATCAGAAGTTTCTTAAAACTAAAAAATCAATCACCGTAAAAGGGAAAATGTTAAGCCACAATGGGGAGAAGATATTTACCACATACATAAAAAACAAAAATATTAGCTTTTATGATATATCTATGTATCCCAAATGTATATGAACAATAGCAATATGAGAAAGAAAAAGTCAAAAAACCAAGTGATAAAATGGGAAAATGACACTTCTTTACAAGAGAAATGCAAATAGCTTATTAGTAACTAGGAAAATGGAAGTTAAGACCACAATGAGATACTCTTTTATGCTCATTAAATTATGATAATTACCTATTTTATGTAATAATAAATAAAATAACTATTTACTAATGTTATATAACATAGTATATTATTATTATTATTATTAAAGCATATATTATGTGCCAGGCACTTTACTTACTTACAATACTTTAGTTATTCTTCATTAGTCTCCTTTTATAGGCTAAAAATTTTTTTGTAAGCAAGGTTAAATAATTCGCTATGTAGTGACAAAGCCTGGATTCAAATCCATGCCTTACTTAACTTCCCATACTTTTACTTATTGCACATAATCAATATTTGCTGAACAAATTAAACAGCTAATTTGGGTACTTACTGAATGCCTATACGTTTTTAGGGCATCAGATCAAAAGTCTAGGACAACAGGATTACAAAGTTTACAACCTATGGGGGAAACTGGACTTCATGTGTAAGCAATGAGTAAGAATGCCATTACAAAATTTTATTTGTGTTATTAAAGATGAAAAACATGGTGCCATTAAGACTTCTGAGCCAGAATGGTGGTATTTAAAGAATGGAGGTGAAGGTTTCACATAAGCTTGACAATTTTTTTCAAAATTGGTAATAACCAAATTTTAACTTTGGCACCTTTATTTTTTTTGTTAAATGTTGATCTTCCTTTTCCAAGTCTCTCACTGCACTTGTCCCAGCCCTTTGTGTCCTCGTGCTGACCCCTGGCTGCTTCCCAAAACCTGGTATGCAGAGAAATCTTCTGATCTGCTTCTTTCACTCCCAACATAACTTGTGCTATGTTTGACCCTCTCTCCCCTGAATTTCCATCTCAAGACACATCCCTATATGAACTAGGTAGTCCAATTAACCACTTTCTATTTTACATAGCAATACTCAAAAGTTCTGTGTTAACCACTTCATACATTCAAAAAGGACTCTGCATACTGTTTTATCAAAGGAAGTAAATCTAATAATAGGAATTTTTAATACTGTATTATATTTGGGGTAAATAGTATAGAAATAACAAGAACTTCTAGGCCTTAAATTACACCTCAAAAGTGGCTGTATTTGCTATAAATTCAATATGTAGACATTTATAGTCCTTGGAATAAATGAAAGTGTAATAGTTGAACCAATTTTATTATATTTTCTGTCATGTTAGTTTAAATACTGTCAAATCAAACAACTGTGTTTTTTTTTTTCCTTTCACTTTGAGTAAATGAGCTTTGTGGAGATCTAGTCGTTCCTTTATTCTTTTGACAGCTTGTTCTGCTCATTACATGATATGTGGGATTATCAAATCAATAAGATTTTGCTCCTTCTGAAATACTCTGTAAAATTGTATAAACTTTCTGAATACTTCTGAATATAAGTTTCAAGTCCAACTTAAACTCAGAAGGTTAAATTTAAAACACAGAAGCTGACACATAAAGCAGCTGATGGCACTCCTAACCATGGGCATTCCAAGGTTGCTTTGGGAGTTAGGGGGAAAAAAAAATCACAAGATGAGAAAGCTGAGAAAATGTGAAGCCTTAGAGTAAAAGGCAAAAGGTATGTGGACATTGTGAAAAAATGAGGTGACTGCTGAGCAACAGGAAAGATAGAATTTTTAAAATGAGAAGAACCAACCAAAGGCTATATGTCTGCTTCCTCTGTTAGACCATTAGGTCCTTGAGGCGAGGTTCATGCAACCGCTTTTGCATCCCTTTACCTTGTTCAGGGACAGATGCCTGGGAAATTTCTCAACAATTATTTTTTTGCCTGACTTAATTAATAAATATAAGGCTTTTAATGAATATGAAGGAAGCTGGGCTCTTTTCACTTCAACTACACCAAATTGCACATTGTAAAATTTTATTAGCTGTTATGCCTGTTGAACCAACACCATGGATTAGCTCCATACATATAGACCTGTGATACAATAGTGATTATTACTCTATGAAGAAGCCTTTCCTAAGACATCTCCCTGCCCTAGGCAGAAAGAAAATGCTTCTTTTTCCACAGAGGTCTAATATTATGTTCAATAAAGCATGTGTCACATTGAATTATAAATCTTTTTAACATGCAAATTGTCAGTAGATTCTGAGCATATTGACCTGAAGATACTTACTTTGTTCCCAACTGTAGTCTATTGTTTAGCACCATAATAGGGATTCAACATTTGCCACATGAGGATAAGAGAAATAATTCTATGGTAAAGGAAATCACATCACCCCTTTCCCAAAATAACCACATTCTAATCCTTGAGTCCTTATTAGGTCAAAGGGGCTTTGCAGATGTATCAAGGTAAGGCTGTAGAAATGGGGACATTATCCAGAATTATCCAGGTGCACCCAAAGTAACCATCAAAAGCAGATGAAGTCATAGGAAGACAGAAGCATTCAGTGAGGATGTGATTACACTGTGCTGACATCACTGTAAGGATGAGGCCATGAGTCTCATCCTCTAGAAGTCAGCAGCCTCTAGAAGATGGAAAAGGCAAGAAACCATCCTCAGAACATGCAGAAGAAACCAGCCTTACCGGAATTTGACCTTTAGCCTAGTGAGACTGATTTTGGATTTCTGACCTTTAGAATCATATGATGATGAATTTTTGTGGTTTTAAGTTACAAAGCTTCTGTTATTCTAGTGCCAGGAAGCATGCACAGTTCAAATTCAGCAAATTGAAAAGGTGTGGAGGAGTTAGACAACAGAATTTCTCACCTACTTTGAAGGAGGTACAGTCTTTCCTTCCTTTAAAATTTTTAAAGGCCTATTACTATTATTTGCATAAATTATATTAGGAGGCAGGGGTGCAACACTGTATGAGACTCAATACAGGTGCATTCTGAACAGAGTAGAATCTGCAAAGGTGCAGCACATGCCTATAAAAATATGACCAGTAACATAAACTGGTGTTTGTTAAACATTAAGTGAGCGGTACAGAAACAGTTAGTGGAGTTTAAAAATGGTTGAAATTATGCTCATTGCCAAGGTCCAGGACAGCTTTCCGGAGGAAGTGGGCCTCAAAACAACCTTTGAAGAAAGGCAAGGAATCTCTTGTGTTGGAGCATAAACAGAAGACATTCAAATGAGAGGAGGACACATCAACAAAGTAGGCCTCAAGGAATGAGTGGAATCAATAGCCACAGGGCTTGACTTGACCAGCAAAGAAGGGGAAAATGAAAAGAAAAGAAGCAAAGGTGGTGATGAGAAAGTGGAAAGTGCTCCAAGTATAGGGGTTAAAATTTCACCCTATAGTTTAAAAATACAGTCCCTGCTTTTTTTTTTTGACCAGGGAGTACTGGTCAAAAAAGGGACTGAGTAACCTCAGAGTTACCCATGAATCTTCTCTCTTTCCTCAGGTAGACCCATCCAATAGGTTGCTGAATATTAATTTCAAAGTCCTAAATATGTTTGGGTTCCATTATTTTTCTCTAAACCTATTGTCATTGTTTTTATTGGTTCTACAATTTATCTTGGTGAACTATTTCAGCAAAGAAAGGAGGTTACAGACGTGGAAAGAAAAATCATGATAATGCAGAGACAAAAGTCAAAGCAGAAAAAATGCAAAGATTAGGGGACTCATCTGGCAAATTTTCCACACTTGGAAAAATAATATTAACCCTTTGTTAAACTCTTCTATGGTATTAATTTAGGCCTACATCATGGAACCCAAATTCCATTTTGCCTCTGAAATGAAAATATCATCCTTCCTTGCACATTGCACAAACAGTTTTATGTAGAAATACTTAAAGTTAATATAGAGGTTGGCATACAGTTCATTTATATAAAACTGACCAGAAAAGCTTCCAAGACTAGAACTGACCTAGAATAATGAAAAGTTTGTTGCTTCGCTCAATAGGAATAAGTAGATAGATAGGTTTTTCCTCAAGTGTCGATTTTAATTAATTAACTATGGCCACCCAGAGCATTGTGTTGAGAAGGCTGTGGAGGATTAGCCTATGGAAAGCAAAAAAAAAAAAAAAAAAGTTTTAAATGGTGATTACCTATGTCTTCCATGGATCTAAAAGGGAAAAGAATAAGAATAGACTTCTGGATTTAATGATTAGAATATTGTTGTATATTTCCAAAGTGACTAACTTGTGGTTTAATACCAATAGGTCCAGTGTTTTGTTTAATAGCTTACTTGAGGATATTAATATTTTGTTAGCTATTTGGATGACAGGAGCTAGGGCCTGCCAACAACTTCAGATAACATTTGGCAATGACCCTGCCCTCCCTTCCACAGGTGCTGCGCTGAACCAGCCGATGAGCAAAAGGATTTGTATGGGCACAGGCCCTGGGAATAACGTTTCATTAATCTACATGCAGCACTGCATTTCAAATAAATGAGATTGCTTATCAATGAAAGGGAGAACTTATGGCACATAATTAAAACAATTCTGCAGGTAAAAATCAGGATTTAACTATATAGTAGAAATATCTTCTTTGTATGGATTTATTCATTTTACAAAAAAGAAAAAGCAATTCTTTTTTAAGTAAATGGAGTGGCTGATCCGTCCTAAATATGATTCCTCAAAGAGTAATTTTAAAATGTAATTCTATATTAAAGGCTACCTCTGTTTTCATCACAGTACCAGCTCTTATTATTGTGATACTGAACAAATTACTTAGCCTCTCAATTTTCTCCTTGGCTTTTCTTATGTTAAGTTAGAGATTCAACTCAATCGAAAAGAAAGTATCAATGGAACTTTTTGGTGGGAAGTATTTAATAGTAAAATTAAAATTTATCTGGCATGTTAAAGATCGAAAATGTATATTTTTGTGATATTTTTGACAAAAGAAACAATAAAGTAGAAGATGTCATATTACACATTATAAGACACACTAAAGGCAAAAACATCAAAATTTGGAATTTTGAAAGAATTAACAGGTGGACCAATGAATCAGAACTGATAATTGCAAAGTAAATAATTTTAGTATGTAATATTAATGTGCTATTATCATTGGTAGGCATTGTTTTAAGCCTTTTATATATTTTATTATTTTTTAATCTTCAGTTAACCTGAGTTAGATGCTATTAATACTTCTATATTATATACAAGCAAACTTAAGCTCAGGAATAGTAAATAATCTTAATCAAGGTCATTGAGTTAGGAATAGTATGCAAGAAATTTAACTTAAGAAAGCATAACAAACTAACATAATTGAAAACTAGAGATTTAGAAAACTATAAATCATATTGTCAGCTTATATCATACACCAAATAACATTACTTTTAATGAAAAATGCTCAATATACAAAGTTATATGAATAAAATAGGATATAAAACTGCAAGTATAATATGATTTCAAACTGGTAAAATATGAACTGAAGAGTTAAATACAAACAATTAAACCATAGGAACCAGAAGAGAATCCAGATGGATTTTTAATTGACCATGGGATGGGCAAGTATTTTCAAAGTATAAAAAAGTAATAAAAAGAAAAGTCTGAATGCATTTGACTGGAAGCAAAACTTAAAGTGCTATATAAAAATAACAAAATTTGAATTTATAAAATAATTGAAGCAAAAAAGTAAAACATGCCATAAAAAGATACTACATATCAATAAGAAAAAATATCTCAATGGAAAAGTAAACCAAGAGTAGAAACACATTACAGATATATTAATACACATGTTAAAGTTATAGATAGAAATGAATTAATATACATGTTAAAGTTTTAGAATAATGCTACATATATCAAAGAAATATGAAATGGCAGAACTTACTCCCTCTTCCAACTACAAAGAGTTAAAAGCATAATTTGAAACTCTGTTTAATTTTGATGATAAGCTTTCTGTCCTGGGAATTCATATAAAATTTCTTTAATGGGAAAAATAACCATCATACTATTTGTACTATTTATGGAAGGACAAACAAGGCATATGTGAATAGTTAATTTTTATATCAACTTGAATAGATCCTAGTAACCCAAAGTTTGATAGGTACTATTCTAGATGGTTTTATGAAAGTAAAATTTTAGGGGGGGTGATTAACATTGAAATCTAAATCTTTTGTGTAATGTAGACTGTCCTCCATAATATGGGTGAATCTCATTTAATTAGTTGAACGCTTTAATCAAGAGACTGAGCTGTCCCAAGAGGAAGCAAATTCTTCCAGCATCGGACTGCAACAGACTCAAACTGCAGCACTTCCCTGCATCTCCAGCCTCCCAGCCTCTCTTGCACATTTGGATTTGCCAGCTTCCACAATCATGTAAGACAGTAGTTCCTTAACACACACACACACACACACACATTATTTTTCTGGAGAATGCTGACCTACAGCAGCTATCTAAGGGAAGGCAAATATAGCAGTTTTTAATATTAGCAATTTTGATATGAGAAACTGTTGGAAAAAAATTAATCATCTCCATGGGCATGGACAACAGGTGGGATTGACTTTGGCGGGGAATGGGTGATTGGGGAAGAGGACAGAGGGGAGCAAAAAGGGGATGGATGTAATACAACAACAATAAAATTAAATTAAAAAATTAATCATCTCATTCATTTTATACTATCCAAAATAAATAAACCTTACTTCTACAGTTCTAATTGTGTATACTACACAATTTCTGCCACTTGTGAAAATCCGAGAGAACTAAAATTAATTATAGTACTGAATGTAAATATGCTATATTCCCAATTAATTTTGCTGCCTTTTACTTAAGTTTAGGTATCAGAATTGAATATTTTCTTAAATAGAAGGTTATGTTTCAAAAGGGGATTCCTCTTTCAACTCAAGATTTACAATCAAAATTACTAGTTATCATATATAAGGATCTGTGAGATTCAACTCTTACTGCATTAATTTTTAGAGCAAGTCACCTTTAGGCTACAACTCTTGATTACTGCTCAGCGAGTGTAATGGGTTAAGACAACTTGACTCATTTAAAATTGAATTGTTTTGGAGTGATTTCTTAACTCAGAATATTTATTAAGAGGTATTATTTAAAAGTGGAGAATTCCTAATGCTCAACACATTATCTGAGCTAATTTATCTATAAGAGCACAATTCATCAGAGAGGAATTTACAAGTAAAAATCTAATAAATGTTCTTTGATGGCAACAATTTTAATTCCCAATTGATGACTTTTTTCTAGTTTTAATCTTAAAATTACAATGATTTGTATTTAGATATATAAATAATACCAGCCACAATATATAGCAAGTGCTTTTTATAAGTCAAGTGTCTTAGATAAAGATGCATTACCGCAACAAATACTCCTTACACCAGTGTGATAAGCAGAGTCCTAAGACAATCCGCAAAGAGTCAGACCCCTGTAGACTCCCTTGTTTTGAAGACAGTTGAAAGCTATAACTTGCTTCTAGCCAGTAGAATAGCCTGAGCAGAGAACTCAGTTAAATAGTGCCTACATCACTGATATATGGAAATTGTGATAACAAGAGTATAAACCACTTAATATACAGCAATAGAACACTAGTATTAACAGTAATAAAAAGTATTAGAACTTATTGCTGAATAGGAGAAGCAGCAATTCATACATAGAGGTCATGTAAATATCTATGTTCCCAGAGTATGTAGATGATTCACATCTTTCCCTACCCTGTAGCAAGGCCTGTGACCTTTCCATCTCAGCAAAATAAATTACAGGTGTAATAATAGGAGTTGTTCCTGGTGTTCTGTGATCATGATTTTGACTTTGCACAATACATGATTAATAAAATATAATATATAAATCAAATTTAATATCTTACATGTGTTATGTAAGTTAAAAATCACTTCTCTGACTTAAAAAAAGGAAATTAAGTTCCAGATTTCCAACAGGTCACATTGTAAATAAAAATATCAAGTTAAGGCTCATATAATCATTGATGAGTTCTGTGAGTACTCTCACTGTCATTACTAAACCATCTGCTCAAGAGCACTGAACTCAAGATTAAGGAAATAGGACCCTGTCATCTTCACCTAGTCACTCAAATTATAATGGTCCTCATGTTGCTGGCAAATAAGGAAGTGGTCATAGATTCTGGAAAAAATGTTCTCAGAATGAGCCGTGGGGTACATAAAAATAAGGTCACTTATTAAGGAGTATTTGTTGGTGACCATTCTATTTGTATTTCCCCTGTTTAAGTCAACTGATTGGTATGACACAACTGAGGTCAATTGATTGTTAGTAACATAACTCAGCCTTAACAAGGGTTAATTTTCTTTTCTTTTCTTTTCTTTTTACCAGTTAGTACTTCTTTGATGGTTTTACCTCCTTCTAACATGTATGCAAATGGAAAGTGAAATGCAAATGTTGTACAACAGACTCTGTAATGGTAGACATTTAAATATTAAATTTGCTGACAAATTGTTTGTAATTTGTGTCTTACTGATCCTCCAGGTTACATCTGTTACCTTGCCAGCTGATTCTCCCTGGTGCTCAAACTAAAAAGTCCTTCAAACCCATTCAAGTATTTAATCCTTTGATTCTATCATTATAAGTCCATTGACAATCATTATAATTATGCTTTTACATATCCTCTCAAAACATTGTGTTTTTCATACTTTATATACTTGGTTCTTTATATCTCAACCTTACTTAAATTCAACTGAGGAAAAAAGTTCCTATTCTCCAAGATACGAAATAAAGATGGGTTCTTTTGTTGTTGTTCCTGACTCCCAGTTTGAAGAGGGAAACCACAGAATCAATTTAAACTGGTCCCCATCAATCAATCACAGCTATACTTCAGTACCTGAGATTCTGAAAGTCAGTCAGTCCCCAACCTTTATCCTAAATTCAGCTGAGCCCCAAATCCAACATTTGTAAAATATAATAACAAAACTCTATCCATCTGTCTATCTAGCCATTTATCCATCCATCCATCCATCCATCCATCCATCCATCCATCCATCTCCAACCATCCATTTATGCATTCATCTTTCAAGACTCTAAATAACATGGTTCTTAATTAGTTTAGGTTTTCTACTTCCTCTTTTCCTCCTTCCCACTAGCCCCTTGCTCCTTTTCTTTTTCCAGATATGCTCTTGTCTTAGTAATTTTAATACTCTTCCTCACATAGCCACAAGGCTAGCTCTCTTGATTCCTCATACTTTTACTCAAAAGAACATGTCTTACTTCATCCTTCCCTGACCACCCTATCTAGAATCCCATCCCCACCCCTCAACATTTCCTATCCTCATCCTGTCCCCACCCCTCAATATTTTCTATGCCTACCCTGGGTTAGCGCTTGATACAGTAAATATTTGATCTATCTTGTCTGCTATCTGCTTTCCTCACTATGACAGGAATGTTTGTTTTGTTCACTATTGTATCTACCATATCTAAAAGAAGGCTTTTCATCTGGTAAATTTACATTACATTTTTTAATAAATGATAGTGGTTCAGACTTAGTAGTGGTAAGGTTTCTGTTTTTAATTCTAATTTGTAAGGAGTGTGAAAACTTGTAGAATTTGAGGAATCTGCCTCATGATCAAAATGATTAGAACCATTGACAGAAATTTTGAATCATCTCCTTGGGATTCCCAAGTGAGGTGAACTCACCCACGGAACAATTTCATAATATTGGCCACTTTCACCTTTGTCTTCTAATAATCTAAATTAAACCTTTCTACTTCACACTATACAATGTTTTTTATGTTCTTAATATTAGGAGAAAATAGGATGTTGGGATTTCTTTTTTTTTTTTTTAATTTTATTGTTGTTGTATTACGGATGTTGGGATTTCTTATGAACATGTAATAAAGTTCTAAAAGGTATACTATAAATTTAATATGCATGTAAAATTCCCAGTTTTATTATTACATGTTAGAGTTGTGTTTTTTTTGTTTTTTTTTTCCCCTCTGTCTTTACCATTGTAGAAGTCCCATTTCATAATGGGCTACTGATCAGACCTGTTATTCTAATGGTGGAATCCCAAAGGAACACATGTTTCAGATGTAAAGTATTCCCCTCAGATTCCCTGGCGGTCATGGAAAGCAGGAGAAATTCTTGATGTATGAAGTCACTGTCATCATTGTCAAAGCACTGTAGTGTGGGAAATGAACCACGAATAAAATCGAAGGATATTTCTTCCAAAGCATTGAATGTTAGTGCATAAACAACAATTTTTTCATTAAAGTGCAAAATATTTCAGATCCATTCTCAGTGTTTAAATGTCCACAGAAAAACATCTCAGCCTGGGTGCTGGAGATGGCAAATTTTTGGCACGCATGCAAACAATATATATAAATTTAAAGGCTCTTCGTCAAAGTGCAGAAAGTTCATTTATTTCCAGAATTATGGGATTCTGTATAGATCCAAGTTAACTTCCAAAGCAAATGGCATCATAAATGTAGTTCTCTGTCCTTTAAAGAATTAATTTCAAGGTATGCATATTTTTTCTTTAAGGGCTTCTTAAGCCTAAATTAAACCACCAAAAGTCTCAATAAAGTAATATTAAAGTTGCACTGAAATCCACAAGAGCAAGACCATTTGGGGGTAGGTTAAAATTCCATTCCTGCACTTCAACCTTAAATCAGATGGCTGGGTTAAGGTATTGTAATGATCTAAGACTCTGTGTCATCTTCCATGCCAAGCAGCATATGTTACAGCTCCCGAATTAAAGAATAGCTATTCCCCCAAATTATTATTTTAACTACATAGTCATTCTCAGTTTAGATTTAGGTCAGGCACCAAAAGTTATTCTATAGTCTTGGGAATGAATATCGAAACCCTCAGCTCAAAGTATAATCGTCAGAGCTTCACATCCAGAAATGCATTAGAGGACACACAGGAAATTTTTAGAGTTTGGTTATTGCTAAATATGAGGAAAAGAATGTGTTTATCTTGGTAAATAGCACTTCCACACAAGTGGCTGAAATGTGACAAAACAGCCACAGACAGTCCCGATATAAGTTGCAAAATCAAACATTCAGGCATGAAAAGTCTTTTTCTTAAGTTGTTTTCAAGCTTCATCCTTTTTTCTGCAATAACTAAAGCAAAGCCACAGTAGCTGCAGCCATTTGCATCTAAGGAAGAGATGTTTTGCTTTGGTGATATAGTTAATGAGTCTACAAATATTCAGTATAATAATTCTGTCAAAGCCCCCACAGTCTCCGCAATGAGCGGAAGCCGGCAGGATTCCGATGGGGAGCCGGGTAATGAGCTCCCAGCGTTCGCTCCCACACCGGCCAGGCGAAATATGCTGGGGCCTCTGTGGTTCCACATCATTAGCAACATGAAACAAAGACACAGGCCTGACTTTAATAAGTGACTAAAGTTGCTGGCTTACTAGTCTGTTACTGCACGGGAACTCTGTTTCAGTATTTCAAAACAGCTCTTTGCCAAGACAAAGCAGGGAGGGCTTTGGCAAACAGGGTCAGGTTTAATTTAATGTGGCAAATGATTGAGCAGAATGCAGAAAAATAGACGCAGGAAGTGATGAGTTTCTGACACGAGGTCTCCCGGGCTCATGGCAGGCTGCATTGCAGCCTCGCGGCTGGAGATGAAGGCTAGGGCAGGCTGCAGAGATAGGACTGGAGGCATATGCGACTGAGTTTTAGTTGGTATTCTTGCAAGACAGGAAGTGAACAAGCTTATTTCCCACTGGGAAAGGTTCAGACATGATTAACTTGGGCATGACCAAATAGGTCAATAATATGACAATGAATTTCAAGCACAATAATTAAGTGGGAAAATTTGTGTGATTTGTTCTTCTTGTTCTGCACATACGAATAATGAATGAGCATGGATTCATTTAGTTTCTTTCATTAGGTGAAATCACATAGCTACAATTTAAGATAGTGACGATTCAATCTGAATACCTAAAAGTTATTTCTGAAAAACAACGTTAAGTTCTTTTTCTTTCATATTATTTTTAGTCTAGGCTTTTGCATGCCAGCATTAAACTGATATGAAATCTACCAATGCATGTATACCAATTGTTTTTAGAGTGACTGTCCCATCTAACATCAGATTTTACTCATATGGGTCACCAGGATAAAGCAAGAATTATTGGAGAGAATGAAACAGGTTAAAAATAAATGCTTTACCTTGGAATGCTAGGATTGAATATATTTTGGACTGATATAATTCCTATCCATTATTAAAATATTTCAAATTTTCTTTAAATAAAAAGTTCATGTACTGTATATAATATTTAGATCATAGCACTGGAAGAGAACTCAAAAATCAGAAAGTCTGTTATTTTATTCCATGCAATGTTTCATTCTTTGGTGTTCCCTCAAGATTGTTTTTCTATTAACTATTTATTAGTTTGTTTGTTTATTTATTTTATTACAGTTGTCCCAATTTTTCCCCCATTGCTCTCCACTACCCTATCTACCACACTGCTCCCACGGTCAATTCCCATCCTGTTGTCCATGTCTATGGGTCATTTATACATATTCATTGACTAGACTTTTCCCCTTCTTTCCTCCCTTCTTCCCCACCCCTTCCCTGTCTGTTCCTTGTCAGACTGTTCCTCATTTCCATGCCTCTGGTTCTATTTTGTTCATTTGTTTTGTTCATTATGTTCCTGTTGTAGGTAAGATCATATGGTATTTGTCTTTTGCCTCCTGGCTTATTTCACTTAGCATAATACTTTTCAGTTCCATCCATGCAGTCCTGAAAGATAGGAGTTCCTTCTTTTTGCAGGGTAGTATTCAATTGTGAAAATGTACCAATGCTTTTTGATCCACTCATTTATTGATGGGTACTTAGGCTGTTTCCAGCACTTGTCTATTGTAAATAGCGCTGCAATGAATATTGGGGTGCAAAGGTTCTTTAGAATTGGTTTTTTAGGATTCTTAGGATATAATCCCAAGAGAGGAATCACTGGGTCAAAAGGCAGTTTCATTTTTAGTTTTTTGAGGAAATTTCATACTGTTTTCCACAGTGGCTTTACTAGTCTGCATTCCTACCAACAGTGCTTAGGGTTCCAATTTCCCCATATCCTCACCACACTTGTTTGTTGATTTGTTATTGATGGCCATTCTGCCCAGTGTGAGGTGGTATCTCACTGTGGTTTTAATTTGCATCTCTCTGATGGCTGGTGATGTTGAGCATTCTTTCATATGTTTATGGGCCCTCTGTATGTCCTCCTTAGAGAAGTGTGTCTATTCAGGTCTTTAGCCCATTTGTTAATTGGATTATTTATTTTCCCAATGTTGAGTTTTATGAGTTCTTCATATATTTTGGAGGTCAAACCCTTGTCCAAGGTATCATTGGCAAGATATCATTCTCAGATGGTTGGTTCTATTTTCATTTTGATGATGTTTCCTTTAGCTGAGCAGAAGCTTTTTAGTTTAGGAAAGTTCATAATACCTGGCATCAAACTATATTACAAGGCCACTATAATCAAAACAGTCTGGAACTGGCATAAGAACAGACACATAGATCAGTTGGACAGGATAGAGAATCCAGAAATAAACCCTGGTTTCTGTGGTCAAGTAATATTTAACAAAAGGGGCAGAAGCATAAAATGGAGTGCAAATAGCCTCTTCAATAAATAGTGTTCAAAGAACTTGACTGGTACATGCAAAAAAATAAAGCTTGATCACCAACCTACACCATATACCAGAATAAACTCAAGATGGATAAAAGACTTAAATGTAAGTCGTGACATCATAAAAGTCCTAGAGGAAAACATAGGCAGGAAAATTGTTGACATCCCATGCAGCAATATTTACTATTAACATTTAAAAATAAAAGAAAGGGTCCATTTTCTGATTTTATATAATTTAACACTGAAACTTAAATGTAAGTGATTTACATTATCTTCTTTTGAATTTCATCTTCTTGGTTTTTCTCTACCTTAAACATAATCTTCATTCATTTTCTGCCATTTAACATATGACTATTATCCCCATAATATTGCAAACTATAAGTATACCCTTAGCAAGTGGAGGGAAAAAATGACAGGGTTCAGCAGCAGCCCAATGCAAATCAAGAATGACATTAACAAAATCATTGCTTTGGTTATTTTTATACAACCATCTTGTCCACAAGAATTCCATAATAAACTTTTATTTTGATTTTGTAAAAATCAATATAGTCTCTAAATAGTAGAGTAAATTTTATCTGCAATTTAAGTAAGCCAATATAGAATACTTTCCTGAGATTTAGTTTCGCTTTCATTTAGTTTTAGTTTCTTTTCCTTTAGACAATGAGACTAATTTTCTAATTTCAGTTTTCTGGCATTTCTTTCACCCACTCCATAGTTTTTTGTTAGTAATTGATACTGGTTGCTTGATCACATAGGTACATTTTTTTTTTTTTTTTTTTTTTCAGGATTCAGGAATGCTTCCCTTGGCCCGGCTACATCAGTTTTTTTGTTGTTTGTTTGTTTTTTCCATGGATTGTGACTCTTTAATTACTATTTACTTTACCTTTTCCAAGGCTATCACTAATCTCTTTGGCAAAGGAGGTGGAAGCAAAATAAAAATTCATTGATTTTTCTACTGTTTATCTTAAACTTAGTGCTCTCAAAGTGGTTGGATCACATAATATTACTTCATATTATATATGCATATATATAAAATGTTTTATCATAAAATGGCTATATTGCCATATATAATCTTATAATAAAAGGATATGGTTAGTTTTTACATTATATTTTACGTTATGATAAGTGGTAAGTTAAAAGATGAATCTAAGCCCTGGTTGGTGGCTCAGTGGGTAGGTGCCAGCCTGCGAACCCAAAGGTGCCAGGACACATAAGCAGGTTGCAAGCCAAGTCTCCAGCCAGGTCTATAACTAGAGGCGGGTGAAAGGCAACCATACATTGAAAATAATAATAATAATAATAATAATAATAATAATAATAATAAACATGTAATGCTACACATGCAAATTAAAAAAAAAGATGAACCTGCTTGTTGTAACAAAAAAATGACATTATTTGATCCTCCATCAGTGTGCAAATAGAGTGTGAACTATGAAAGAGACAACCATTCTCTAGAGGTATAGAAACAGATGAAAGACAAGCTATTCGCTTACTGTGTTAATGTTGCACCTTCCCAAGAAAATCGAGGGAAGACTATTCGTATGTCTTGCCAATGATATAACCACTCCCAGTTATAGATGCTTATCTATATCAAAATCACACTTTATAAGACAGCACAATTGATTTAAAAAATCATGTTTGGGGAGAAGTAGTACTGGAATGGTGGCCCACAGTATATAAAATACATGAGGAACTCATACAAGTCAATAAAATGGCAAATAACCCATAAAAAAATGGTTGAAAGATTTAATTAGACATATTTCTCCAAAGAAGATATATAAATGATGAATAAATACATGAAATAATGCTAACCATTGTTAGTCATTTGGGAAATCAAAATCAAAATGGGATACTTCCTTATTTCCATGACTAAATAATAATAACAAAAGAAAGTTCTAGTGAGGACATGGAGAAGACAGAACCCTCATACATTGCTGGTGAACTGTACAATGATACAGCCATTTAGGAAAACATTCTTACAGCTCCTCAAAATGTGAAAAATATAGTTACCATGATTTCACTACTAGGTATATACCCAAAAGAAAAGTAAACATATGTTCACACATAAATTTGTACATGAATGTTCATTGCAGCAGTATTATTAACGTTCCAAAGTGGAAGCACCCAAAATGCCAACCAAGTGATGAATGAATAAACAAAAATGTGGTAAATCTATGCTATGAAATATTATTCAGGCATCAAAAGAGTGAATTACAGAAATAAAACCAGGACTCTATGGTCAATTAATATTTGACAAAGGGGGAAGGAACATAAAATGGAGTAAAAACAGTCTCTTCAACAAATGGTGTTGGGGGAACTGGACAATGACGTGCAAAAAAATAAAACTAGACCACCAACTTACACCATACACCAGAATAAACTCAAGATGGATAAAGAACTTAAACATAAGCATTGCCACCATAAAGGTCCTGGAGGAAAATATAGGCAGTAAAATTTTAGATATCCCATGCAAAATATGTTTACTGATACTTTTCCAAGGGCAAAGGAAACAAAAGAACAAATAAACAAATGGGATTATATCAAACTGAAAAGTTTCTATTCAGCTAAAGAAAATAGCAGCAAAATTAAAAGGGAACCAACTCTATGGGAAAACATACTTGCCAATGATATCTCAGACAAGGGTTTGATATCCAAAATATATAAAGAACTTGTGTGACTCAACACCAGAGAGAAAGACAACCTAATTTAAAAATGAGCAAAGGACTTGAACAGACCACTCACTGAGGAAGACATACAAAGGGTCCAAAGGCACATGAAAGAATGCTCAACATCACTAGCCATCAGAGAGATGCAAATTAAAACCACAATAAGATACCACCTCACACCTGTCAGAATGGCAATCATCAACAAAGCAACAAATAACAAGTGTTGGCGAGAATGTGGGAATGTAGGCTGGTGCAGCCACTATGGAAAACAGTATGGAGTTTCCTTAAAAAAATTAAAATGGAACTGCCTTTTGATCCAGCAATTCCACTACTAGGATTATACCTGAAGAGCCCTGAAACACCAATTCATAAGAACCTATGTACCCCTATGTTCATAGCAGTGCTATTTACAATAGTCAAATGCTGGAAACAGCCTAAGTGCCCATCAGTGGATAAATGGTTCAAAAAACTTTGGTACATTTACACGATGGAATACTACACAGCAGAAAGAAAAAAGAAACTCCTAACCTTTGCAACAACATGGATGGAACTGGAAAGTATTGTGCTTAGTGAAATAAGCCAGTGAAATACTATATGATCTCACCCATTACAGGACACTAGTGAACAAAACAAACAAGAAAGACAGAACCAGATACATGAATACAATGAATAGACCTTCAGTGGGCAGAGGGGAGTAGTCAAAGAAGGGGAGCAGTTTAGTCGAGGAACTAGCATGGAAGAACCATGGACATGCACAAGTGGGATTGACTTTGGAGGGAAATGGTAGGTAGGGAAGGGGAGAGAGGGGAAGGGGAATGGGATGGATATAATACAACAACAACAAAAAAAAAATTTAAAAAATGGGTTACAGATTTAAAAATTAATGAACCTGAAAACATTGTTTAGTGAAAGAAACCAATGATAAAAGACCACATACTCTATGACTGCATTTATATAAAATGTACAGAATAGATAAATCCATAGACACATAAAATAGATTATTAACTGTAGGCCTGAGTATAGGAGGATATTTAATATGACTGTTAATGCAGTGTGGGTTTCTCTTTGGAGTGTTTAAATGTTCAAAATTAGAGTTGTGATAGTTACACAACTCTGAATATACAAAAAAAATCACTAAATTGAATATTTAAGAAATGGTGAATTTTATATGTAAATTATACCTCAATAAAACTATTCTAAAATTTTCATGTTTGCAATACAGATAAACTGGAGCTACTATAATGCCACATTTCTAATTTTATAGATACTTTCATGCTAATAAAATAGCTTGCTCATATATGGGTCCTCCAGAGAATCCCTGAGGAACTGTTGTGATAGAAAGTTACAGTCCTATGTTACTACTTGTTTAATTATCTGCTTTCTTATCTTTGTAGTGAAAGCAGAAATAGTCCATCTTACTTCCACAGTACTGGAAACAGGCATTTAGTAAGTACTTTTGAATTCATGAGTAAACAAACAAAGAAGTGAGTAAATAAATGAAGGAATGAAAGCTGAAAGCCAAATATCATCAAAGGATTGGTGGGTGCATTAAATTAAGACAATATAGATTTATTCTTCAAAGAGCATATGTAACAAGTGGATCAAGTAAAAAAAACATTCCTTTTATATAAGTATTTCTAAGGCTGCCACAGAGAAAACCCAGTTGAAGAACATATGTCTCTTTTTCTGTCCTAGGTTGTCCAAGACACTTGTATCGTTAATTTAGCTTCCAGATAACCCTACAGCTAGCAGACAACCAACCTGTGAACATGACACTAGGGAAATATATTTTCCCCAGATTTATATAGAGTATATTTCCCATTATTGATTAATAAGCAAAAGAAAGAAAAAAATAGCATTTACTGAGCAATGACACTGTGTCAGGCACTGTGAAAGATGCCTTATTTATATTATTTAATTTAATTATCACAATAATTTCATTAAGTTTTATTCCTCTACACTCCCCTCAATTTACAGTAAAGAAAACTGAGACTCCAGGCTGATTCAATTTTCCCAATGTTATAAAACATATAAATCAAGAGACATGATTTTAACTCCTCTGTTAAACATCAAAACTCATATAAGTACTCTTCGTAATCAAGTAATTTTGGGCTTAACATTGGTCCAATATATGTCTGAGTAATAGAACCCAGTACCCAGGGGCCCAAAGACTCTGATAATCATGTATTTCATCACCCTATGAGATGAAAGGTTACACTCTTGATATCTGGTATTTCCAACCACTAGTTACAATACAGAGATAGGCAAAGTAGATTTTTAAAAAATGACTTAAATACACATTGTCCACAAGCTACTCATTCTAAATAACATTATGAGGTCTGTCCTGAAAGTATTGAGCCAATAGCAACATAATTAAAAAAAATATATGGCTTGATACTTTCGGGACAGACCTTGTATAGGCAGTTTGGGAGTAAAAGGATGGGAAAATAATATAACCTGAAAAATCAAAGGAAAGCAGGAGTAACCAACTTAATATCAGATAATATAGACTTCATTGCAAAGAAAATAAGAAACATAGAGAAATATTATATAAGGATAAAAGATGTAATCTACCTAAATATGCCTGGGCCAAAAAAACAGAGTTATGAAATACAGGGGTAGGCAAAAGTAGGTTTACAGCTGTATATGAAACATAGTTTATTCTTGTATTCTTGTATTATTGATTATTGTATTATTTTTCCATATGAACAACTATAAACCCACTTGTGCCCACTCCTATGTGAAGGAAAAGCATATGGAAAGAAGAACTAGAAAAATGCACAATTATGGTTAGAGATTTCAACATTTCTCTCAATAACTTATAGAACAACTATACAAAAATTCAGTAAGGATAGAGAACTCAATAGCATCACCAACCAACAGGGTTTAATTGACATTTATAGAATATTGCACTTAACGATAGCAGAATACACTTTTTTAAAGTATCCATGGAATATATAGGATAAACCATTTACTGGGTTATAATAAATATCTCAACAATTTAAAAAAAATTGAAATCATACCAAATATGTTCTTTAGCCACAATGAAATCAAATGAAATTCTATAACAGAAAAATCAGTTAACACTAGAAAATAAACAATGTATTTCTATATAATTCATAGGTCAAAGAGAAAGTATTAAGGGAAATTTAATTTTATTAATAAGAATAAGAATGGACCCTGGCTGGTGTGGCTCAGTGGATTGAGCATCGGCCTGTGAACCCAAGGGTTGCTGGTTTGATTCCTAGTCAGGGCACATACCCAGGTTGCAAGCCAGGTTTCCAGCCAGGCAACCATACATTGATGTTTCTCTCCCTTTCTTCCTCCCTCCCTTCCCCTCTCTCTAAAAATAATGAATAAAATCCTTTAAAAAATGCAACATATCAAGTTTATGGGGCACAGATAATGCAGTGCAGAGAGGGAAATTAATAGCACCATGCATGCATTAAAGAAAAAAAAGCTCTCAAATAATAATATTAGCTTTTCAGCCCACTCAAAAAACTGGAAAACTAAGAGCTAAATAAATGGAAAGCAAATGGAAGGGGAAAAAACCCAGAAATCAAAGAGATATTGTATACAGAGAAAAATAAAGAAAATTAATGAAATACAGAGGTAGTTATCTGAAAATATCAATAAAATTAGCAACCATTTAGCAAGACTGACAAAGAAAAAAGACACAAATTAAACCTACACAAACAAATTTTACAACATAAATAAAATGAACCAAGTGGTTCATTCTCAAAAAGTAGAGTGCCATAACTCATTATGAAATATTTTACCTAATCAATAATTATTCAATTATTCTTTAACCATCTGTCCATTACACATTTACTCATTCAACATGTTATTTGAATAATACCTCCATAGAGGCACATTCTGTTGTATGTTTATGAATATAAAAATAAATAGTACATTATTCTTGCTAAAACTCAAGGAATGGGCATCTCCTTTCAAGAGGAAATGAAACATAATATGTGTTTAAGTAAATGTGCTGTTTGGGAATGCACCAGTGAAAATGACGTAGAACTCCTAAGACAGGTACAAATCAAACTCCTGTGAGTTTTGAAGAAAGTTCAGTTCTCCTAAGCTATAGGGAAGAATGTTTATAATGGCAGAGAAAGTAGCCTTTGACCTCTGGCTCGATGATGGAGTTGAGTTTGGAGGGGGACAGCCTCTGAGTCAATATGAACAGGCTGGGCTTAAGCACAGAGGCAGACATGAAGTCCAGAGCGTAAATTTAACAGCTTGGTGGAAGAGAAAGGAGAGTAAGGAGAAAGAATGAGTGAAGTTCAAGGTTTAGGTTGTACACCAATCTGGTGGGGAAAAAAAATAAGGCAAGGGTTTTAAAAATAGGAAGTATATATATTCTACACTTTTTAAAGGTTGACTAGAAATACAATTTTCAAAGATCCACTGATGTTCATTTTGTTTGCAAGCAGTGGTAGCAGCAATGGGGATTTCTATGCTTTACAGATCTGTTTCTTGAGTAGTTATGTGGCACTTTATATTTATTTCCCAAGCCACTGAACTTAATCCTAATTAGAAACAGATACAAAAATGTCAAATGTAGTAGAAACAGACTTAAACTCATCTGCAACTTAAAAGGATATCCATAGGATTCATCATGTTTCCATAATTTCTATATAATTGACATTTATTATGTAGCTCAGTAAAGTCATATATAAAGCAAATATAAAAAGAGAAAATACTTGTAATTCCCTTTGTGCCTTATTTTAAAACCTATTCATTGTTTCTTTAATTAATTTATTCAATTATTCATTATCTGTCACCTTTTGCTAGACCTGGTATAGTGACCAAAACATGTGCTATCATCAGGAAAATCAGTAGTTCCATAACACATGGTTGTAAAAGCACTAGACAGAGTGTAAATATATTTGAGAGAGAGAAAAGAACCAAAGAAAGCATATGGAGGAGATGATACTTGCACTGAGATTCAAAAAATAATTGATGTTAGAAATCAGATAGGGTGGGGGCAATCTAGAAACGGCATGAACAAGGGCCCACGGTGAGAGGCAGCATGGTCTATAAATGAGAACCACACAATTTATTAATGTTGGAAGACAAAGCATAAAGATAGATGACAACAGCTCACAATAAAAAGGGAAACTTTGGTGCTGGTCTGATTATTAAGAGTGGCACTCACAGGGTCACTGACAGGCTTTAAACAGCTGTGAGGGGTTAGGGTTAAGGTTATGTAAAAGGTACACTGTATACCAGAAACTAGCCCAAGAATGGTCACCTTCTAGATACCTACATTAGTAAAGTAATATATGTTACAGATAAAGTAAATAATCCTATGGGTAAAAATCCTAAGTCATTTAGAAAGGAAAATCAGTAAGCTTCTCAATAACAATATATAAAGCAAAACAACAGAAAAAAAATTTAATGTCTTGAAAAAAACAGAAAGTATGAGCCAGTTCCTTCCTTCTGGTATCAACTCTATACATGCGAAAACTCAGAAATAGCACACAGTGAACCCTTCCTGGGGAAAGTGCCAGGGGACAGGATTCTTTCATCCAGAAGGTGATTTGGGAACTTGTGGTAAAGTAGCCAGCATTAAATATAGGTAGTGATCATAGATCTAAGGCTAAAATGAACTGATTAATAGGATGAAAAATAACATAAAACACTATGGGCCCTAAAGTCTTGAAATAACACAATTTTCAACATAGAATTCAAAGAAAACAGGAAAAACTATAATAATCTCAATGACATTCATTTGTAATAGGTAAAAGTAAAGCATATTATTTAAAATTGTTGAAATGAATAATGGAAGCCAATGAACATTTTTTAGAAACTACAATTTACCAAAAGGGAGCCTGGTAGAGATAGAAAATTAAAAAATTGACATATCCATATAAAAAATTTGAAAGTTTTTCAAAGCTCATCAAGCAAAATAAACAACCACTTTGTTGTTATTTTGACAGAGGAATTCAACCAGGCTTTTAAATTCCATATAGTCCCAAAGCTACTACTCTTTTCAAAAGAATTGCAAAATAAGGCAAACTTAGTAGTATTTTAATGCAGTGAGCATAACACTGATATATGTAAAATTTTAAAGGCTGTCAAAATATAAAACTTAGAATAATCTCAAGTCCCAGATTTGGGTGTCAATTAGTTTTGTTTTGTTTTGTTGTTTTATCATAATTTCATATAAATTAACTTGTTGGGTATAATTCAAAGACATGTATTTATAAAATTTGAATAGGACTGATGCCTAGAGCATGTAATAAATGAGCTACTGTTGATAATGTCATAGTATACAATAAACAACAGGTAACTTAGAATCTATGCCTACATTTTATCTTGTATATTTATGGTGAGTCTCCAGCATAAACCATAGTGCTGAGCATATAGCAGGTTTCTTATTAAATATTTCCTAACAATTTAAGGAGTTATTAAATATTTACTTTGCCAGGTCCTGAGAAAAGTGATTAAAGGAACAAATAATACATTCAAAATGATGTTAGCTTTAACAAACATAAAATGAATGTCTAAAAGAAACTAGATTGGGACATATTAGGTTTGATTTCTAGCTGGTCAAAAAAGGAGTGACCTGTTTTTAATATTTTAATAATTTATAACTTGTATCTAGGTCTAAAAACTTAGGGATTTTTTTCTCCCCATATCTAGAAATCCTTGGCCAGAGACACCTAACTACTATTTAGCATTTGATGTTCAAACAAAAATCATATCACTCACCCTTTCAAATCATTTTCAAATTATGGATGTTTTGGTAACCTGAACTAATATTTGATGGCCTTTAAAAAGATAATTTTTCATGTCCTACTATTTTAATATAAAGTAAGTACAGCATGCACTTATTACAAATGAAAACCTTTCTAAACCAAAGCCAACTATAAGCAAAAAAAAAAAAAAAAAAAAAGGATACAATTATTTCAGAACCTAAATGATACTACTTAATATTTTAAATATTTTAGAAGACAAAAATTGAACAACTATTACTAATTTATGATGATGCTACAATCTATACTTTGGTAAGAAAGGAAACTATGTTTGCTACTGAAAAGCTATTTCATACACTTATTCAAAGATAATTTAAACTTTCATTATTAAATACTATATTCAGAAATATAGAAATGTCTTCTTCAACTAATATTTGATTGACTCTCACAAAGTAAATGATTCTTCACTTTAACTCAGCTCTGACATTTATGCGTATGGTAAAAACATTGTATTAGAAATAAAATGGTGCTACCTTTAGTATGTAGAAATACAACTAGCTGTCCTCTGTCTTTATGTTACTTTAAAAATAATCAACTGAAAAGGCAAAGGTGTCATAATTTATTCTACTTTAGTTGCTTCAGTGCTAAATTATCAGAACAGAATTAAGAGAAAAAATATAAATAGCACAATAAAGAAAAAGTGAATTCAAATCTCAGGCTTATGATGTCCCAGGGCAGATATTAATGTTTCTGCTTTCTCTGAGTTAATTCTTTTCCTTCCATAACTTCTGTGTCTTATCCTTTTAACCAATATGTTATAGAGTGGTAGGCTACATTTTGGGAATTTCATTTGCATGATGTGTGTGCATTTTACTATGTCTGTGAAGTATGAAACCATCAGCTTCCCAAATGATACCTCTAATTTTGTATATTTGGGGGCATAAAATATTTTTTATGGATGAAACTTTGTCTGCTTAATCCATCTGCCAGCAAGTTCTTTTTTTTCTGGCCCAAATATTGCTCAGGGCCTTCAAGTGTTTCCTCATCTGTGAAATGAAAAGCGGTACTTCCAACCTAAAATGACTTGATCTCCATGTCCCCTTGTAAGTTCAAAAATCTTTCTGCAGACTTATAGACTAAGCAGCAAAGAACACAGAACTCTGGGTGCACCCTTAGCTTTCTTTAACTCTATAAGGAAGGCCTAATGATGAGAAGAAGAGAGAGAGAGAAACATCAATGTGAGAAACATTGATCAGTTGCCTCCAGTGTACGTGTCCTGACAGGGGGTCAAACTCACAGCCTTCTGGTGTGGGACAACACTTTACCCAACTAAACCACCCAGCCAGGGTAGATGCAGCACAATTTTTACTACAGGCCAGTAAGAGAAGAATCAGCAGAATTATTTTCCTGCAGGATTCTGTTTACTTAAGAGCATATATATATATATAACATTATATGATATATAAACATTATAAAATATATAAACATTTTGTATTTGTTTAATTCATACTTCCTATCAGATAGCTTTTAGTAAAATAAAACCTGGATGAAAAATTAACTATTTTATTCATTGTAAATGAATTGAGAAATATATAGCTGGGCTTGTTTTTCATAAGTTGGTTACATTTTCCAAGTTGTGTTTAACTTTGGGGGTCACATAGCAAATTGATACTAAACATCAAATGTATGATAGAAAATCCCTTGAGTTTGAAAATGTTTGCAAATACTTTTTCATTAGTCTTCTGAATAGGCTTGAAAGATAAACTTTAGACATCATTATTTTCATATCACAGGTAATGAAATTATTAATACAAGATTTTAAGAACAACATGTGGTACCCAGTAGCCTGGACTACCTAAGGGGAAAATGGGTCTCTGGATAATGTAAAGGGAAGGAGTTGAAAAATAGAGCAGGCAACTCAATCAGCCAAAATCCAAATCAAAAACATATGCAAACATGTAAGGCAGAATTGACTTGGAATCCTACATAGTCAAGATGGTTTATGTCAGATGAATTTTTAGATCTACTAAGCAACCTTATGGACTAAGGAGCTAATGTGTCCCTGGAATAATATATCTTATTGTTGGAGAGTAATGAGACATTTGGACAATATGTTCATTGATGTATAAATCCATCAGAACAGTCATCAAGAAAGATATGGCATTTCTTTTTCTTGGTGCAGCTCTGGTTTGGGGCTCACCTGAAAGACATGGAATCGGATTTCTAAAATCTCATGCTATTTAATTGCATAGACTTCAGAAGTTGGGCTTTTCCTGGTGACCAAATCTTTTACTCCTCACAGTTACGGTTAGAAATAGGTAAAGTCAATTAAAATGTAGCCAGAGATTAACACTGGATAAAAATCATTTTGAAAAAGAAATGCAGAAAGGAAAGCAGAAACACAGGGTAGAAGATATCCTGGTGGGGGTTGGAAAGACTTCTGACTTAGTAAGATGCTAACAAAAAGTCCTCCAAAGGCTCCTTCTGGCTGAGGCAGGCCAAAGAAAGCCACTTGTGCAAGTTGGCTTGCCACTTTTCTATAAATCCAACTGGACCTGAATTTATGGGATGCTCCCCCTTCAAATAAATGTTTTCTAGTGACAAAAAAGATTCAGAAACTGCTTCAACAGCAATCACTGGGATGGACGCTGTGTTGTAATAATTTCGATACACTTGACTAATGCAGTTATTTGCAATGAGGTTGGCTCAGTGCCCAAAGCACTGAGCAAACAAATACAGCTCCACAATTGTTTCATGCCTTCCAAGACAGCAGGAAAGATTTTTGCTCAGTCCAGCGGGGCCAGCGGTCATTGCTGCAGACTGTGGTCACCCACACCACCTCAGATAGGTTTTTAAAATCGTCTTTGTTAAATTCACCAATGTGCTTTATGTAAAAATGCTGGTGAGGCACGAGCGTTTTTAATCAAATTAGTATGCAACATAAGGCAGCTGTGTATTCAAATGGGTTTTTTAGCAATTTGGTTGTTTTCCTTATAATAACAGGAAAGAACATTTTGATTTTGAAGGTGACAGAGGCAATATTACCAGAATTAAACAATCTGAATTAGCTTTTTCATGAAATGTAATATGTTTTATGCTTTTAGATGGGATGCTCCAGTGCTTTCAGATGAGCCTTCCACTGTCACAGTCAATGGCCAGGAACAGAATAAGCTCTGGAGGTAGGATTATCCTCAAATTTAATTTTTTTTTTTTTAGAAGAAGCTAATGGCAAATGTTTCTAGCAAACTTTAGGTTCATCTATGTTATAACTAGAGAACCAAGACAGGATATTAAAAGAACAGATAAGTATAAAATTAGTAAACAAAGTTTGACATTTTGCTTAGTCTATGAATTTAATGCTGAAAATGAATATAACCCCTAAAATCATAAACAGCATGCATGTCAGAGGAAAGCTGCAAAATTTCATTTCTTTGTCAACTTAGGTATATTCAGAACTCCAGTACACAAGAGGGTAACAAAAATGACCAGTTTAAGTTGTGTGACAATGATTTTCCTTGCAGAAAGGATGTAATCAAAGCTGATTAAACAAGCAAAGAAAGGCTCTTTTTATTGTTTCGACACTTTATTTGGATTGGAATTCAAAAGAGAAGCATTCAGAGTCCAGGCATACCAATATACAAATGGGAAAGTTCAGTTCCTATTAATCAAGAGGAAACAAAAGCCCAGAGGATGATAAAAACGCATGTAATATTGCAGGGAGATTTGGAATTCTTGAAATGAAGGGCTCCCCTAACCCATTTCTTATTATCCAAAAGCAGCCTGTGTAGTTTTGAAAATGACAAAGAAGTTGGTGTGCTAGCCACTCATAAACAAGTTGTTTCATTCATCTTTGGGAAGCAGGATCTTTTGACTTCTTAGCAACTAGGACTGCTTATTAACAACATGTATTTGGGTGGGAAGAGGGCCTGATTAATTTTGAAATTCCAGATAGCGGCAAGCCATTTATGAACAGGGCTTTGGAAAATCCTTCCCTAAAAGATGCATATAGAGAAACTTTACCACCTAAGGCTGGACAAATAGTGATTAATGTCAATGATGGCAACACAGCCCACAAGTCCTGTGATCTAGCTTCAAAAGGAATAATGTCTGCTAATAGAATAATAAGTGCATGCACTGGGGACCACATAGATGCTCCACAAATATTAGTAAGAGCAATGTGACTAAAGCAGGCTGCTAGCGTTCTGGATGAGAAGATTTTAAAGCCATCTGGTGTCTGGACATCAGCCTGAAAATCACAGGCTTCAATCCATAAGATAATCCATTCACATAGTCCACATACTGAGATGGCTTTTCCCACGGATTTGTTCCATTATCCTAAATCAGTCCCTGTAACCTGTGGAAAGGTCTGATGTCACCTAGGCAATAGTAAAAAGGCACTTATTATTTTATTTACAAGACTATTTATGACAGTGATTCAGATGGTTGAGGGCTCTAGATGCAGAAAGAAACAGACTGAAATGTAGGCAATTTATTTTGTGATTAAAACTGTACTTTCTTCCTTATTAAAAAAAAATGATGGATTAAGAATATACTCAGGATTATGCTTTGTAAGAAAGGTAAATAACTCCAAAACATTTAAAGGGGGGTCCAATTCAATCAATGTTTACTGACTGTATAAGATAGAAGTAGAGAAAACACTAAGTCATAGAGGTTTGTGCCTTCAGTGAATATAGAATCAAAAAGAGAGGAAAAAACCTACACCAGTGAATCAACCTATATACATATACTGTAAAGCAGTGCCCAAGATAGTGAAATAAATGTGTAGTCTTTCGAAAAGTATTTGGGTTTCAAATTAAATAATAATTGAAAATGCAATAGAGTATATTTATGTAGGTAACCTTTTATAACACCATTCAAGGCCCTGGTTGGTGGCACAGTGGATAAGGCACTGGCCTGCGAACCCAAAGGTTGCTGGTTCAATTCCCAGTCAGGGCACATAACCAGGTTGCAAGCCAGGTCTCCACTCAGGTCCTTAGCAAGAGGCTGGTGAAAGGCACCCATACATTGACATGTCTGTCCCTCTCTACCTCTCTCCCTTCCCTTCTCTCTAAAAATAGTAAATAACTAAAATAAAAACATTCAGTTCTAAAATTGTATTTGATTCTTTAAAATATATTTTGTCTGCTGGCATATAAATGATACATAAACTTTTAAAGATGTCATTGTGAAAATATGATTTTAAAATACTAATTTTAATATACTGTTTGTGTTCTAAAACTTGAAATATCTCTAGAATGTCCCCTTTAGCACCAGATCATCAACACAAGGTGCCTGATGCTGTTCTTTGTCCTTTATGTGTAGTTATTCACATTCTCCTGCCCAGTGAAAAGACACCCTTTCCCAGGGTTGCCTGCCTCTGCCTTTCCCATTTAGATGAGCCATCTTGAGCTGAATTCTCTTTGTGTGGAGTATTCCTGTAATTTACGTCTTCAAATCAAATAAACATGACAAAGGATCACCGAGTATTTTTCATGTGAAAAAAAATCTGATTTTATCTTTCACTTTCCATTCTTCGTGAGTGCTCTCTAATGCTTAACATGTCAAGGTTCTGCCTACAGAACGTACAAGGCTGTACGTTCTGTGATGGACGGACACAGATTTCCAATAACTACCTTGAATGCCTGCTACCACCAATTTATGAGCACCCACTATAACTGTAGAGATAGTTTTGCCACAAGAACTCAAGGATGCTGGTTAAATACATGGACAAAAGAAATCACCTCCTTGGGCACATGTGCTTGTGCTACTCCCTGGATTGCAATGTCATCACTACCATTATCTGGCTTCTGCCTTTATCTAGGTGCAGGGAGCAGGGGTGAGAAAAGGTCAGTGTGCCTACAATCATCAAGCAAAGATTGAAGTAGCACCATCTGTGTGCCACGGAAGAGACAGGGTTAAAGTGCTTTCTGTTTTCAGGATTTTATCATCCAAAATACCTACAAGGGCTTTCTTAGTTTTAAGAATTACTACAAGCTGACTTTTGATTCTATTTGCTCCTGCCCCAATATTGAAAGTTTTTATCATTTTGACATGCTGGTCTCAAACTTATGAACTGGGGTTGGCAAATTATTTAAATACTTGTCAACCAGCATTGGTGAAAAAATATTGCTACATGTGGCAGAGTAAAAACATCATCCTTATTGAATATGATTTTTTTCCCATCAATGTATGGTTGCCTTTTATCTGCCTCCAGCTACAGATCTGGCTGGAGACCTGCCTTGCAACCCGATTATGTGCCCTGGCTGGGGAATTGAACCAAGCAACCTTTGGGTTCTCAGGCCAGCGCCTTATCCACTGTGCCACCAGCCAGGGCTTGAATATGATTTTTACAGTCCCCCTCTGAAATAAGACAGAAGTTTGGTAGGTGTGGCCAAAGTGGAGAGGATCATAATAGATTTTTGGAGAAGTCATAAATTAGATAAAAGTGAGATGATTAGGGAAACTTGCGAGTTTTCCCTGAGAAAACTGTCATAGACCCAGAAACTCCCAATATCTAGCAAAGGTAAAGTTGACAGTAAAGAAACAACTAAGCAAGCAGGCTAAAAGACATTTCTCATTCAGCCACGTGGTGAAAAGTTAGAGGCCAAGAGCATTCAAATGACTGACCTGGGGGCTAGGAGAAGACCTAGGAAGATTGAAAGGGTCAATTAGCACAGCAGGACTTTATTTTAATATAGCACATAACAGCATGGGCCTTATAGGCAAAGTTATATCATTTATTTGATTCTCAGTTTATACCTACATAAAATGGGATTATTTATGTCTGCTCCAAAGGGTAATTTTAAAGTCTACATGAAACACTTTGTGAAAACTATTTATGAAGCACTGAGAACAGTAATGCCACATAAAGCTCTGTTGTGTTAAGTGTCAAAAGAACATTATAAATGATCCAGGCCAGGGTTTTTCTAACCCTCTAGTAGGCCATTTGCACCTTCTTCTGCCTAGCATTTATTTGAAGCTTCCTATTAACTCAAAGTTCCCCAGTATTTTGGTCTAAGTTAATGCATACCTTTCTTTGAAGTGTGCTTCTCTTCCCACATGTCCACCTTCTAGACCCAGTACAGGTATTTTACTGCTTTGCAAAGTATGGGATGTTATAAAGTCTCATTTCCTTAGTTTCTCAAAGTAACTTCATAAATGACAGTTGACCCTCGAACAGCCCTCTGGAAGTCATGCCCTCTGGTCGCTCCCTATCACGTCTGTGGGTTTCACATCTGCTGAAGTGCGGATTGAGAACAGTAATTTTGAATTCCCATCCTTGTATTGAAAATACTTTCTTTCATTTGTGGTTGATTGTGAAGGGTTCACTGTAGCATCAAAGTTTTCTGTGGGTTTTTGTCTTGGGGGAGGTAGGTAGCCCTAAACCCTTGTTGTTCAAGGGTCCACCAGTATTTATGGACATGTCCTTACAGCGTCACTCATAAGAGGAGCCAACTGATATGAATTTCTGATTGGTAAATGCTGTTTTATGGAAATTTAAGTTTATTGTATGTAATAAATTTAGCCATTATTCAATTTCCATTTAATATTCTATTGAAAACACTTGCCCTAGAGATTTTATAACATTTTTTGAGGAAAGTTCTTTGCTAATGGTGCTAGGCAATCTCCTCCAAGATACAGGCATTTTCTTTTCCTTTGAATTTTCTCATACTATAAAACTTGTTAAGTTTGAAGTCTCTGAGAAAATAATGGTGCTTGTGTATGGTAAGTTCTATAAAAACATAATGTTTCTCTTAAAATGGGCTTTTACATGACCTAAAAATGCAGAAAATTTAATGGCATTGCCTCTAAGAACAAAGTAAAAAAACAAGAAGAAACTTTATAACCAAGTAATACAAAGATGGTCTGTTCTATTACATAGCTACATTTTTGCATACTCTTGATAATACATGCTAAGGAAAACCTCATACTTCACTAATTGCTGGAATATTATACATCCTAAAATCTAGAAAGTTGCACATTTATTTAATATGTTTTCCAGCCCATTAAGACATGGAAATATTTCAGCTATTTTATCAGGCTTACTTTAATTTTAATGACATGGTTACATTTTTTATATTATACTTTTATAATCCAGTACTGTGACATTATTTCTAGCATGGTTTACCCTTTTCTTTTTCAGCCCCAAACTAGAAGATTCTGGAACTGTAAAATTTTTATTGATAACATGTGAACATTAAGAAAATATATTAAAAATATGTAAATGGACTAATTTAATGATAATATATTATAAAACTCTCCCCTCAGTGAATACATAGTAAATGACAGTAAATATACTATTAAGTTTTGGTTTTCTGAATAAAAGGTTATCTATAAATTTCACTTTAAATTTCCTAATAAGCCTAAATACTCTGATCTTATGTTGATGTTGATTAGAAGAGAATGAATCTGAAAATCTATTTCTGGTATTTTATTAAATGAATTCAGAAGGCTTTACGATAGCATATGTTCTTTTTTTAACCATTCACTCTACCTCTGGAGAGAAGCTCTTTAAATGAAAATTTTTAAATACCTAATCTTAGCATGAGTTACACTGGAGATGTGGCACATGGGGGTTAGAACAAGGAAAGACAACTCAGGCAGGTTGTCACACAGTGGTTTGGTTCTGTTGAAAGCAAATTCCTAGATAATATGCACAGATGATCAAATGTATGACCAAATAAAAGTGATATATTAGATGACCTATAAATTGTAGCTCATCAGTACTGCTGATGTGTTTCTTTATAAATATTCAAGATTTGTCATGGTGGACAACTATGTAGAGTATGATACCGGAATATTGTGCCTCAATTTAGTGGAAACCTCTTATTCAAATCACATATTGGTGGGGGAGTTTACCCAGATATGTCCTAGGAAAGTAATTCAGAGACATTATCACTTTGGAAATAATATTTTTAGTATAAAGGCAATTAGATTGATCTTGCTTTGACCTTTGCTGCTATGAAATAGTTGAGGAAACGCCTTGGTTGGTGGCACTGTGGATAAGGCACTGGCCTTCGAACTCAAAGATCCTGGTTCGATTCCCAGTCAGGGCAAATAACCAGGTTGCAAGCCAGGTCTCCAGTCAGGTCTGTGGCTAGAGGCAGGTGAAAGGCAACCATACATTGATGTCTCTCTCCCTTTCTGCCTATCTCTAAAAATAATAAATAAAATATTTTAATAAAAGAAATAGTTGAGGAAATTATGGTAGATGCAAATCTTGAAGCATGTGATAATGAGGTAATGACATAAATTCAGGGGTAAAGATTTTTTTTTTTTTTAAGTATACTAACCAGAACCTTAAATGTGGACATTACCCATATCTTTTTGTCTGTCTTATCCTTCCACCTAATACAGAAGATGCTCTTAAATGAAGTAATAAAGATTAAACTAGAGGCTTTTAGGAATGTACATATTAGTTAGGTTGGGTTACCAGCCATAAACCACATAAGAAACATCATCTGGTCATGTATCAGAAGAGCAATAAAAACAGCAAGAGGCAAAATTGGTTAAACTCAGAAATCTATATGGCATTATAGACAAAGGGAAAGTGCTTCAAATTTAAATTAATCTGATTAATAAAGACAAATAAAAATAAAACATGGCACAGATTTATAAAGACACATTCAAAGATAGCACAGGAGCTATTATCAACAGAGCAACATGAATATGGACATAATTCTCCAAATCAATTAAGGATGAGAATTAGAAAATAAACAGCTATACTAAAAGATGGAGAAAAATAATATGTGCTCCATCAATATTTGTTTAATTACAGTGAATTATTGAATGATGAGCAGCAAACAGGCTGGAGTTAAATGACTTCTTCATCACTGCCTTGTAGAAGAAAATATTTGTCAACTGTTGATCAGAGTATAATAGCCAGGGTGAAAGGAGAGCTGCCTAAAGAGGATGAAATAGCCATGTAGACTTTTAATAGGGAAACAAAAAGATTTCTCTCTATATGAAAATCACAAGAATAGGAAAAGCAGCTGCCTGTATGAGAATCAAGAAGAAGGTGTCTTTGCAGTATGTTAAAGGCATTTTTATAAAATAATTTGTAAAAGACCAAATATTTATATACAATTGGAGATGTAAAAAAATGGAATTGGTTACTTGGTTGCCTGGGAAGATTCCAGAAGAAGTGATCAATCAAATTTTAATCACCTGGAAAAGTGTGGGTTCTATGAAACACCAACATGGTTTTCTGAATAGCAAATCATGCCAGACCCATTTAATCTTGTTCTGTGATAGCATTACAGGCCACAGAGACAAGAAAAAATGATAGTGACAATCCATCTTACTTTCAGGAGGTCCTGGAATCTGCTCTGTCACATTTTCATCGACAAACATGGAAAAATATGACCTCAGCTCCATTATTTCTAGGTGCGTGGATGCACAACATGCTTGAATATTCAATGAAGGGATAAGTGAAGTTTCAATTAGAAGTTGTATTAATATTCTGATGTAGACCCCAGACACTGGTTCCTGAAGCTCGTCTAGCCAACTGCTAGTAGATGACCTGCAAGAAGTAATTTAGATGTGCTCATCAACATTCTAGCTAATTGTAAATGTATTTAGCCAGTCTAAGTAGGAGATAAAAATTGAAGGATGCAATAATATAAACACACAAAACAGATACCTGGAAGAAATGTGTCTTATTAGAATGTTAATCAACAACATGATGCTACTCTGAAAATTGGCAGCACTCCACGGGAAAGTATTAAAAGGAGTAAGACATGCAAGGACTTAAAAAAACACCTTTTTGGCCTTTACTTTGTTCTAGCTAATCACCATCAAGATGCTTGTTTCCTGTGTTTGTCATTAATATCATAATTTTAAATGAATCCAAAGATAAAGTTGGTTCATTTTTGTGTTTTTCAAATGTTCTGCCTTGTGTATATATTATTTTTTATAATCAGAGGATTCAAGTTGCATTTTGAAAATGGTTAAAAATAAGAAAATGCACATAATTCAGAGAAAATATGAGCATACACCTCTCAAAAGTGTTCTGGGCAACAAAAGAAATGGATATTGATACCCATGAGGAAATCACAAAATGAGTTATTTAGCCCGTGGTCACACATATTTAGCAGGATATACTATGCCGTCACCCCTGTGTTGGGCTGCCACGTGCATCTAGCCACATAATGTTCACAGCACTTTGTACAAAGAAAGAGGAAACAGGCTGGCTGGGTGATTCTGAAGGTCTCATCAGAAACATGGTTCACACCCAAATTTGTGTTGACTTTAGCTGTCCCTAACTGAAGGAAGATGAAAACTGAAGGAAGATCAAAATGTTTATTTCTTTAGTACGTGCATGGCATCACCATAAAAACTATTTTAAATTTATATATATATACATATATATACGTGTGTGTGTGTGTGTGTGTGTGTGTGTGTAAGGGATGCCATAGACTTTTTCCTTTTTCTTTCTCTAAATGTTAATTCAGATAGTCAGGTATGGTCCACTTTACTCTTGTGTAAAGACAGATCACAGCATATAAAGGAAAGACTATAAACCCTCGTGAAAATAGCTGAAACTACATTCTGTAATAATAATTATATCTATTTTAAGTAAGCAAAATAAATGAACTTTATTAAAAAGAATTTACAGTGGGATCTGGGGACATTTTGGATTTTATCCAATAGGAATTTTTCTAGATCTGTCTTCTAGATGTCTTACATTTTTCATAATTCAGTGATACTTACATTGGAATGACTACTTATTAATTTTTATATTTTATTTTGTAACATAAAAACTGTTTTATTTTTATATTGTGAAATAATAAATGTTCATTATAGAAATGAAATAGATAAAGGGATGAAGAAGAGTATGAGTATCATTCATAGGCTCAATACTGGAATAAAGGTTTCTAGAAATAAGCAAAATAAAATCTAATATAAATAAGGCTAGAAAGTAGGAATCATACAGTACATGTTGAATTATAGATTGATTTTTCAATTAAATATGTATCATGGTTATTTATATCACTGCTTTTAAAGACCGTATAATACTCCATTGTATACCAAGCCAATTATGTACTTAGATAATCCATATTACAGGATAGTGAATATGCTAAAGTATTTCCTTCTTTATAAGCAGCACTACAATCAACATCGTTATACATATATCTTGGCAGACTTTTCAGATTATTTTCTTATAAATTCCCAGAACCAGAAATGCTGCCAATGGGTATGCATAAACATTTTGTTAGACACCCCACTGGGAACCATCATTTAGTAATTGAAAAAATATCTTCCAGGCACTTTGCTAGGTGCTAGAGTTATGGTTATGAATAAGATAATAAGTTCTTCCTTCTTATGAAGCTTACATTCAGTTGGCAGAAATAGACCATGAACAAATGAACATAAAATAAAGTATCATATGTTAAGTGCTATGGAGAAAATAAAGTGGCACCAAAGTAGGTGGCTCAGGGCCGACTGTGGGGCCTCTGGGAAGGCTGGTCCAAGGAGGGGGCTTTCAGTGTGATAGTTAAATGGTAAGATGAAGACAGGTATAGGACATCTGGGGGAAGAAATACATCTAGGAGAGTCTGAAATTTCAAGGACTGTGTACTGGGGATGAATCTGGTGGTCTGGTATTAAAAAACAGCCTTTGGCTGGAGCAGAGTGAGGTGTCAGAGAGTGATATGAGGGAGAAGTGAGTGAATTATGCAGTCTACAAGGCCAGGGCAGGAAGGGTGGGTTCTGAATATGGTGGCAAGCCACTGGATGATTTTCAGTTTTAATTTAATTATGGCATACATATATCACAGCATACCAATCATAATTATGTAGCTCAATGAATTATTCACAAACGGAACACATCTGCCAGGTCAGGGAAGAAACACTACCAGCATTTCCAAAACCCCCTTTAGGCTCCCTTCTAGCCCCTACTTCCCAGCAAGGATAACTAACTACCTGATTTCAAAACAGCATAGATTAAATATATGTGAATACGACAGTACTTGCTTTTTCTGGTTTCTTCTGCTCAAAAATATGCCTGTGCAATTCATCCATATTCAGGCATCCTCCTAAAGAGAGGATGTGGATGAAAACATGAGTGGATCCTACCATTGAGCACTGGACAGAGTGCCTCAACATTTGGCATTTGAGCCAAGAGTTGTTAATACAAGGGCTATAGAGTGTCCCGTGAGCGAGAGAGGGAAAAATAGAGGACCTTGATGTCACCATCAAGGCAAAAGATGCATCAAGAGAGAAGATGGTTAACAGTGATCAAATATTGATAAGCTATTGAGCAAGATAACGCTAGATATTTTCCATTGGAGTTAACATCATGGAAATCATTGACAAGTGGTACTTCAAAGAAGAAAATGAGAAATGATGAGGTATGTACGAATTACAATTGCAGCTAGAGAACTTATTCAAATTTTTTTCACAAAAACTAAAGGGCTTTAAGGAATGTGAAATTAAAAGCCACATTTGGAGATATTAAGTATTATGGCATATTTGTATAATGATGAGAATAATTTAATGGAGAGAAAAAATCTGAAGGTGAAGAAAAATGGGGAAAATGTATGAATGAGGGCTATAAGAAGGTGAAAAAGAACTGAATGCAGACCGCAGGTGTAGGGGGCTTATCTGTATTTGGAGCGGAAGTACTTCGGTTTTAATAGGAAGAAAGATAGTAACTATGAAGAGGATGCCCATAGGTTGGTGACCTTCATTATGGACGAATGAGAGCACTAATATTTTGTGAATATCTTTTCCTACATACCTCCCTGACATCACAGAGCATGATCAATCTTATTGACATCTTAAAAAGGGAGTTGAAAACTTGTACCTCATTTCAATTTGTATGTACACAATTTGAGAGAGGTAGAAACATTTTCCTATGTTTACTGGCCATCTGGATTTTTAAAACTGGTTGTATTCTGTTATTCATCTGCTCATTTGAAAATATCTCTCTGCTTCCATGACATAAACAATAATTTGCCTGGATGCAGAATTCTAGGGTGCCTTAATTTGTTCTTTGCATTTATGTAGATATTTTTCTGTTTTATGTCATAAAATATTGAGAATGTTGGTTAGTGTGATATTTTCCCATTTAGGCACTATTTTCTTCTTAACAATCCTTTCTGGAATTTTTTCTTTATGCTTGAAATATTCTTTATTTGGGGGCATTCCCAGCCTTGCTCTCACACAGGCATGTACTGGACTTGGTGCACAGATGCAACAATAACTTCAGATGGACTGTCCACAGACAGCCATGAAGGATAATGCCATCTCTAAGTAAGAAACATCCCATCCAAGTTAGTGGTATTGTTCTTAAGAAGCTGGGTCTTCAGGCCCAATAGGATTCACTATGATTATTCTTGCCTCAACCCACACTCTTCTAATATAGGAAGATATCTGGGAAAGTGGGTTTACCATAATTACTCCCCTTGGTTACTGCGCTCTTTTAGGAATGGGGCTTTCTATTTGTCATCATTCAGTACCTTTCTTATTTTCTTTCAGATCTTTGTTGTGTCTGGGAGAAATTCTATTTGTACAATACACTTGCCAGCATCTATCTTTTCAGCACTGATTATTATTGTATTCTTCATACTATTTCCTGGCACCTTCTTGGTGTGTATGTGTGTTTAATGCTAGTCATGGTACCATGTTTTCCAGAATCCCAAGTTTTGTGTTTTATCATCAAATGTCCACAAAAAGCTTTACTTCCTTCTAGATTCTTTGCTAAATGGTGGCTGCTCCTTTCCTTCCACTTTATTTTTATTTTTAAAAATACTTCATTTATTATTTTTAGAGAGAGGGGAAGGGAGAGAAGCAGAGAGGGGGAGAAACATCAATGTATGGTTGCCTTTCACCTGCCTCCAGATACTGACTTGGCTGGAGACCTGGCTGGAGACCTGGCTTGCAACCTGGTTATGTGCCCTGGGTGGGGAATCAAACCAGCCACCTTTGGGTGCGCAGGCTGGTGCCTTATCCATTGAGTCACCAGCCAGGGTGCCACTTTATTTTTTAACATGCACATTCCAATGTCTTCATCCTAATTTCTGTTGTAATCTATATGGGATTATGAACATATGCTTTGACAAATAAATGATCTGCCTCTCAGGCAATGGAGAAGAATTATAAAGGTCATTCAGTGGGAAAGTACCTTTCTGCTTGGATCTCTAACCATTTATTAGAAACACAAATGATCTGCCACTTCCGGTGGAAAATCACAAAGTCTCTCCATCAAAAGTTGTTTTATTATTACGCACTGCTTGGTTATACTTATGTCCAGTATTACCAGTGTTGCAAAGCATTTATAATTAAATACTTTGAATTTAAAGGGAAGTGATGATCCACTGTATACAGAAAATAGTTTGGTCAGAGTAGAGAATATAGGAGAGCCTGTGGAGTAATAGAAAGTATACTGACTGGAGTCCAAGAGGCCTGGGTTTAAACCCAGCCTGATTCCCACTAACAAGTAGTGTGGCCTTGAGTTACAACAAAGCACCCATTAGGGGTTATATTTTGTCCCTTCCCATCAAATTCAAATGTAGAAGTCCTTGGCACCTCAAAATATGATTTTAATGGAAGAGGGGCTCTTCACAGAGAAAATTAAGTTAAAATAAGGTCATTAGGGTGAGTTCTAATCCAATGTTACTGGTGCCTTTAATCAGAAGAGGAAATTTGGACCAGATGCATAAAGAGCGAAGATAATGTAAAAACACAGAGAGAAGATCATTTACAAGCCAAGGAGAGAAGCCTGGAAGGGCTTTCCTTCACAGGCTCCCACCAACCCTGTCAATGCCTTTATCTTGGACTTCTAGCCTCAAGGACTGTGAGATAATGCATTTCTGTTGTTTAAGTATTTTGTTGCAGTAGCCCTTAGTTTCCTGAGGAAATTCCCAGTTGTTTAACAGAGTTTTGTAAAGTAAATAATAAAAAATAATAACAATTAGTGTTACCTGTAGCTGACTATATATGATAATGGTAAGTTCAGAGTTCAGTTTTATGTATGTGGTAGATTCATAGCATAATGACTGCCATATAAGAGGTGTGTAATAGCAACTATTTTTATTCTCTCTTATTTACTGCAATGAAGATATGTGAAAGTGAACATATGCTTCAATGAAGAGAGACAGATGCAAAGAGAAAGAAGGAAAGAAAGAAAGAAAAAGAAAGAAAGAAAGAAAAAGAAAGAAAGAAAGAAAGGAAGGAAGGAAGGAAGGAAGGAAGGAAGGAAGGAAGAAAGAAAGAAAGAAAGAAAAAGAAAAAAGGAAGGAAGGAAGGAAGGAAGGAAGGAAGGAAGGAAGGAAGGAAGGAAGGAAGGAAGGAAGGAAGGGGTTGTCTCATAAACAAAGGGAGGAAATTAACACATGGTACAGGGAAGAAAGGAACCATTTCAAATAAAGGCTCCCAACAGCAGACAGTAATAGACTTGGATTAGTAAGGGATTGATGGTGACTGGTACTTTGTAGGTCTACTTGGCCAGAACTGTCACAATGTGTCTAAGCTTTTGTTTTCATATGCAAGCTTTTATAGTTTGCATAGTGTCTTTGCTATAATTGCTTTAGTGGTATTAATAGTAAGCATGGAGAAAGGTTGTCATGAAGTCATACCCAGTATTGTGTTGACTGTTTTTTTATTTCCTTTTTAGCTTTTTGAGTTACTGACACATTATTGCAGCAAAACATATGTAGGGTCAATTCATGCTGAATAGTTATTAGAAACCATGATAACAAAAGTCATTACATTGCAGTTCAGTTTTGACAGTAAAATTTCTGCAACATTATCACAAATCCTCATGCATTAGTGCAATGATCCTTACTATAGTTTCATATTAGAATCAAAAGATTGCTGTAGCATGCTTCATACAAAAAGTCAAGCAAGCCAAATTCTTTTCTGCTTTTACAGATAACAGTTTTGTTCTTTTTCTATGTACATCATGCAGATAGCAGATTTGTTTTATATACTTTTTTCAATAACCTATGAGTACATTGAATATATCTTTCTTTAAAATGAGAATTTTTCCTTGAAAAAACGTACAATTCTGATTACCATCACCAAAGGAAATAATTTGAAAGTGATTTTATAGCTGACAAAAATTCACAAAATTGTAAAACTATGTAATACATTGCTTTATTATCTTTCCTTTGCTCAGATAATGCAATGTCTTTTCTTTTAGTTAGCGACTTGCTATGATGGAATAGTAAAAGATTTTTAAAAGGACATCTGTCACATTCAGGATCACTTTGATAGGAGAGCTGTGAGCTGACAACAGGAAACATTTTTAATGCCTATCTGTCCACAACATTTTTTCATAGTCACTTTTCAACAAATACTGAAAGGGTCAGATTGTGCTGGTAAAATGTTTTTGTTTTTGTTGTTTGTTTATACTAGTAAACTAGTAGTTAATGAATTAGTTAACCTCAAAAAATTGAGTAACTTCTGCAGTAGGAAAAACCAGTGTTTACAGGTATACACAGAATATGGATAAGTAGAGCACATTTGATTTTATACAAAATATATTCTCTGGTAATAAGTATATAAAAACAGTACTGTTCAGTTGAGCTATAACTAGAGTAATTGTGGATTCTTTGAAATCGCTTTAAAATTGAAATGTGAAGATGCCAGATTCCACCAAATTAAAATATTGTTTATTGTCACATGTAGTCTATTGTCATCTTCTCCAATTTATACAAAATTTTATAGATTACTAATAAAATTTCACATTACATTTATTTCTAGGAAATTTTTTATTGCTATAGCTATTGTGAATGGGATCTTTTTATAAATAATATGTTCTAACTGGTGTTTCTTAGTATAAGATTTAGATATAACTCCGACTAACCTATGTGTCATTGGTAAGTCAAACCCCCACATGCCTTCACATAGATAATGTGTATATGTGATTTTCTATTCTGGAACCTCCTGTCAGCTTTACCTGGTCAATGAAGGGCTAGCCCATTGCTCTATTCCTTAGATCACCTGCATGCTTTCCTAACTGATTATTATAATGTCACTACTACCCTACACTCCTCTCCCCCAACGATTCATCACATATTCTCAGGTTGCATTAACTATTAAAATATCTATTATAGACTAGAAGGTCTTTTATATTAGGTTAGCCACCCCCAGATTGGTTATAAGAAGTAAAGGACATGAATTGTATAAAAAATGATAACAATATTAGCAGTCATTTCTTCTATGTGTAAAAATAGTATGTATAAAATATATAGTTTGTAGAAAACTATTTTAGGTGCTTTATATATAAAATATATATTTAAATTTCATAGGGTTGTTCAGGAAATTAAATAAGCTTATGTATAAAAAAGCTTGTGAAGTGCCCAGCATACAGTAAGTGCCTCATAAGTGTTAACTATTACTATATATTTTTACAACAATCTTGGTAGGGAGACTTTAAAATTCCCATGTTTTCAGAAGCTTGGAGGGAATAAACAAGTTGTCCATAGATATTTCTCCTCAACTTCAATAAGAATAAAACTCTAAAGAAAGAACAAATGACCTAAAGAAAACATTCAGCATATTAGCATGTATTTTCCATATTAATATTTATGTTGCTAAATGATTATAAGACACAGCTCTGTAGATTAAGGGAAAGATGATTACAAGAGCAGTTTTCTCAAATGTTTATGTCATTGTGATGCATATGTGTAGTTCAAAACTAAAAAAAGCATTATACTGATGCATCCACAGAATTGCAAATCAATTGCAGTTGTAAGTCATGCATTAGACAAGCCTAAGTAGAAAATATACCTATTATACAAGGTGCATACAGTGAACATTTTACTTGTTTTATTGTAATTTTTAAATGGCTGTTGAGCGAGAAAAACTATTATTTCATTTTATAGCTGCAGTATGGCATTAAGAAAAGTAAGGGTTCTGAATCTGAATGGATACCAAAGAACATAATCTCTTTATTTGAAAATATTCCAAGTTTTTCTAGACCTTTATAGGTGATATAAAGAACACTTTTACTTCTTTATCAAATTTATATGTAAGCAAAACTTTCCAAATATATGACTGTTGATATGAAATTTTCTCCTATTCTATACAGAATAACATTTTTCAATGTTTAGTACACTGAACACTAAGTCAGTTGTAAATAGGTTTCCTAAGAAAATGTTCCAGGGACAGTAGGAAACAGGGTTAACAAAATTTAACAGGTTTCTTAAAATAGATTTCTCAGAATCTTTAACATGCAAATGGAATTTTAGGTCTTCAAAAAGAGGATATGACATGCATTGTGCTATACATATATGTCTATACATGCATCATATGTTATACAATATATATGTATCTATACATCTCAATTCCCTTTTCTCTGTATATTAGGCTTTTATAATTATAGCTTTACTGACATTTTTGGGTTGGAAAATTTTTTGGTGTGTACCTGTGAGGAGGTTGTCCTGTGCAAGACAAAATTTTTAGCATCATCCTCAGTCTCCACACCCAACCTCAACCCAAACCCACCCTGGTGTGATGAGCAAAAATGTCTTCAGACAATGTAAGATATCCACATGTCCCCTGGTGAACAAAACAGGCCCTGGAGGGGAATTACAGATTCTACATACATATAAAAATTTATATAAGTATGGTTATATATAATACATGTTTATTTACATAAATGAAAATCTTACCTTGAGTGTCTTTGATATATCAGGGATCTCACCACACTTTGTACATCACTTGTAAGGCAGGGTTGTGTTGCTAACATTAAAAAGCTGTTTATTGCTACACATCTCCAAGAGATCATCTCAAGGTTGCATAAAAGTACCTAAGTCTACAATTTGCTCAAAACTGGTACTGATATTTTAAAAGTATTAGATAGGAATAAAAAGTTAGAGTTTAGACAACAGTAGGGAGATTCATACACGTGAAAAATAGCTGACCAACTCTCCACCTCTGTCTTAGATTAGAAAAGCTCTTCAGAGCTCTCTTGAGAGTGCTTCTGAGGGTGGGAACAGTAGGGATTGAATGTAAGTTTATCAGTCTACAAAGTGTGGTGACTCCTTTAGAACAAGTGTGTGTGTATGTGTGTGTGTGTGTGTGTGTTCTGAAGAAAGGGAGGCAGAGATCCTGACAGGGTCTTTTAAATAGTTGCTGAAGGCAAAAACTATTTTTAAAATTATGGCTTTCCTAGCAAAAATAAATAAATTTCTATTTACACTGAAACAAGCACACAAAAATCACCACTCAAAGCCTAATTTTAATATAAGCCGGTTAACAAGCAATACAATAAAATACTTCCCATTGCAGTCAGTCTCCCTCTGCCTGCATGACCTGTAACACCCAGTGTCAGTTGCAGGTCTTACATTGGAGATGCCAATAATTAATAACAATAATAGAACATTTTCCAGGGTTACTGAGAAATATTAAAAAGATAGTATTTGCAACTTTCATGACATATATATCTATACACATAAGTGCTTGTTAAGCACTCACTAACTCTGTAATAATTTGTTTTTTCTTAATTTAAAAGCACTGAGAAATAAAATAGGCAAAGTGAAGTTTTACAAGTGGTTTCCAAAAAAATTTTAAATATATTTAAATCAATTTTGGAAGACATCTTGTTTTCAGCCAACAGAACAGGTCAACTTGCTTAGCTTACCTTCTTTGAAGGCCTGAAGAACTTGAAACAGCAAGTCTAACAAATGCATGATTTTATCCATATATTCATGGATTTTTTTTAAGAAGAAATATCTATTTTAAAGGTTTGATGAAAATGTCTATTTTCACATAGAAGTATAACTTGTTTTTCAGATAGTTTTCTTCATTGCCCATGAACATGGAAAGAATTTTAAAATATTATTTTTGTTTATTTCTGATTTTTAAATGGGGAGACATCCACCACAACATATCTTAAAAGTACAGGAAACTATCAAGAAGCACATACAAAAGCAGCAGACATAATTTTATCACCAAAAATAATAACATTCTAACATTTGAGGCATCAGCATAAAAAATTGTTAAGGAAGGGAACATTCTTATTTGTTGTATTTAATTCACTTTACTTCTCTCTATTATGTTTTCTTTGTGCTCTTGGAACAAAAACATATGGAAATATGAAAAATGTATCTTTCTTAGGGAGCATGAATAATACTTCCTGAGAAGCACAGGACTTAAAATATAATTATTTGCCATGCCAAAAGGAATATATATCCAAAAGCATTGAAATTATTCTAAAGTAGGAAAAAGATATGCAAAAACTCCTAAAAGTAAAACCCATTTTATCTGGCAAGGGAATGGGGGTTGCACAGTGCTTTTGTGCACGTAAAACGAAGTTGGTCAAGAGATTAAAACCTACATATATGGGAAATACATCAGTACCTAGGAAATGCACGGAAATACTAAAGTGTTTTTGCAGTTTTGATGGCCACATTCCATCCTTTAAGCAGTGCATTAGACGCTAATGACATACGATTTCTCACTGACAGATTTAACAGCATCAATAAGGCCTCTCTGTCCATTGCAGCAAATTGATCCTACATGACACTGACAAGGGCAGCCTGCACTTAATGACCTCCATCGCTGAAGGATGGAAATGAAAAATGATTGGAAGGACGAATAAATCTTTGAAAGTTTCCCTGAAACAGGTGTGCTGAAAGTGCTTCGTTTAAGGGACCATCACAAACATAAACCCAATCTCCTGCTCTCTGTTCAAACTAGGGCCTCACTCTTTGGAACTTGTATCAAGATTTGCCTGATGTCCAAAAATGACACCAAGACAATTTTGTTCTGACTATGAAAATACTGTTAGAAATTCTTCTGAAAGGCATTTGCTTTTGGAATTTATACAGGTATCTAATATATTTATTTTCAACTAAAGGATTCTATATAAGCTGATAACAAGTATATATATATTTTTTGTTTTCCTCCTGGTTAGGAAAAATAAATACAGGATAGCCACCGATTTTTCTTCTCCTCATTTTTCAGCAACAAATAGGACATGTTTAACCTCAATAACAATGTCAAATGCATGAAAGGATTAGACGAATGCTCCATGGATACACCCTATCCTTGAATGCTGCACAATGGTTTTTGCACACTAAGATTTTAGTATAAAGGATTGTATTCTCTATTCTTTCCCAAACGCATTTACTTATTGATCTACCTTCATCTCACTACTGCTTCAATACAAATTTTTAAAAGAAAAATCCCTACTCTTTCTCTCAATATATTTAGAAGCATTAACTTGCAATAGGAGTTGGATAAGAAGCCTAAGGGTGTTCAAAAGCAGTATACTAGATTAGTTTCATTGCTGCTATGGTTGCATGGTATCCCTTTATTTTAAAAGTAGCTATGGCCTGTATTTTTATTTTCCCTTATCAATTTTCCTCTGAGGTAAATCTTATTTTACAGGTGACAAAACTGAGTCGGAAAACGTAAATTACTTGCCAAGATCACTGAACTAGTAGCAGTAGAGTTTGTGTTCAAATCCTGGCCATCTGTCTTCTCAATATTCCATAAAAATGAAGGATAGATATTATAATAGAATTTTAAACTATATGTACTCCAGTAATACAAAGGGGGACCCCCTCCTGAAGAAATGAAATTATCTTCTGGAAGGCAGGTTTCTTGTAGTACAGTCTCCCCGAACTAGGTGAATGTTCTAGGGACTCACCCCTATGCCCCACTCTCCCTATTCACCCAATCTCACCCTGAGTAACTTTTATTTTGCTTCCCTGGATGAAAAAAGTCCTCAAAGGGGAACATTTTGTTGATGTGGAAGAGCTGAAACAAAAAAATGGCGGAAGCACTAAAAGGCATCACAATCGATGAGTTCAAAAACTGTTTTGAGCAGTGGAAAAAAACTTCTCCATTGGTGTATTGCATCAAATGGAGAATACTTTGAAGGTGACTGAAGTTTAAACATGTGAGAATAATATACAATATTTTATAAATAAATTCCATTTTGGGGGGGGTTCTACTTCATATGGATGACAGCAATAAGACAAAGGATCCGTTAGCAGCCCACTGGTTATTATGGCTAAATAAATTGTTAAAAATAACAATTTATGAAATTTAAATTCTGGGAAGAAACAAAAATTCAAAGAAAAATTATTTTTATTGTCCATGACAGTCTGGGAAAAAATACAGAGGAAGTGGGGACATCTTACCACTCCATTAATAAAGCTTTGTCTTTTCTTTTCATTGTGGTATGGTGTATGTTTTTTTTTTCTTCATTCATTATTGTAGAAGATTTTACAAAATAGAATTCCCAGTGATTTCCAGCAACCAGAGAGGGTCAACAATTGCTCCAACTTCCTAATTAAGTCTCTCATTTAAAAGAACATAGAAACCAAAAATTGAAGCCTAAATACCATGAAGAAGATTTAGAGCGATCTCATGGGAAGTTACTTATAGATAAAATAGAAATTTGAAGTCTGTGATATGTAAATCTATGAATTATGAAAATTTGGTATTTTAGGACATAATAAATAAAAGAGAATTAATCAATAAAATGGTGGAAAATTAAATTTCAAAAGGTTGATAAAATAACAACAAAACTCTACCAAAATAAAATCCATGTCATTTGGTGGCATATAAAGGGCTACCTTCAGATTGAAAATCACATGATTTACCGCTTGTTACTTTTTATATTAAATAGGTCAAGCAAATCATTATCTTAAAAAATGTACCTGATTTTTGTCTCTAATTGAAGCATCAAGTGATAAGTTTCTATCATATAGACGGAAATAGTGGTCCTTGACTGATAAGAAAGTCGTCTGTAATTTCTGGTACTCTTGAGCTAAACGTAGATTTTCTTCTAGTGAATCATCCTGTATTTTCTAGAAGATAAATATATAAGTATATTTAATTAAAATCAGGTAAATTTATTTTTGAATTCTTATACTATTTGAATGATCTAAAAAATATTATATATTGCAGAAAAACAGTAAAACCAAACAGATGTTTTCCTGATAACAATATGCTCCTTGGATTTCATAATTTTCTTTCTTGATGGAGGTTTTTCTTTTCTCATTGATTTATTAGAGTCTAACTTCTGTTCCCCTTTTTTCAGGACTTCCTTCCATTTGCTTTAGGAGGTACCCAGTCCTGGAAGACTCCCCTCAGCATTCCCGGAGCCTTCTTTCAGTTTCCCACCCTATTTTTTCTTCCTGCAAGCCCCACTGCTCAAATAGGTCAAAGACAGTTGGGTACTTAGAATCCTATTTTTAAACATTTGAACAGAAAACGTTCAAAACAGAGAGAAGGAAAGAGAAAAAGGCAGGAGCAATGAATTCAATATTTAGAAGCATCCCATGAGAGTGGTTATTTGTTACTAGTATTCTTTAGCTACAGTAAAAGTTAACTCTGCTTCTGTGTACAGTTGAGAACTTTGTAAAACCTTCAGGTCAAATCTAATACAAACCACTTAGAATATAACTTTTGCAATATTACCCACTGGCAAATTGAGGACTAGCGATCATTTTAATTTAAATGTGTGAATTCAGTTTAGTTGCTGATTCTTTTTACATTTCCAGCACAGAAATTTTTCTCTGGTTCCTTCAAAAAATATGGAATTTATCAACAGCCTTAAGTACTTACAGAATGTTAGTTACTCTAGTAATTCCTCTGATTGGAATTTAATCTAAGCAAAAAGCTCTATTCATTACAAGATTATTTATAGTAGCAAAAAGTTTTCAAAACACTTAAATGCAGATTAATCATGATAATGATAATGATGATTAAATAACTAGATATAAAAATAACCATTGTGAAGCAATTTTAAAAATGGGATTCCCATTACATCAAACCTTTAGTGTAACTTGTTAAAAACATATACATAATACTAATACATAGAATTAGAATGTGCACAAATAAAATGTAATTCAGCAGAAAATTGCCTGTATAAATATTTCTGTATTTATACACTTGAAAATGTATTAAGGTCAACAAATATATTTCTCGTGAAAGCCATATTGATCCCTAATGATTTATACTATGTCATGGCTGTTCTTCAAAAAACCAAAACAATGAACTGAGGACCATTTTAAATGTCCTTGTTCTAATTCAAGCACAATAATTTAAAACTTCAGAAACTTCTGTGTAGTAAACTTGCCTAAAATCCATAGAATTATCTTTTAGTAGGAAGACAACATATCTATGAATGTTTTCAGTTAGTGAAAATTCAAAAAGATGGATACAGTTCATTTTGATATCTTAGCACTAATATTAAAATATAATCCTCAAGTGGTTAACTCAAAATTTTGATAAATGCTCTAGAGGCAGGAGGAGGAAGTTTTGAGTTTTTTGTTTGTTTGATTTAATGTAAGCATAACTCTGATACCTGTGGTATTCTGTTTCTTAATTACATTTCTTTCAAGCCTTATCTGTCTACTATAAAACATCGAATTTGAGAGGAATGCTATGTGGGATTTGCATTAACTCATTTAATGAATTTTAATTAGGGATATACTTGGTACTTTATCCTTTGCTCAACTGTGTAATATGTAGTTTTACTTTCAATTTCTGTATCACATCAGTTTGTATTATTTTATATATCATAATTAGAATAAACACCAAGAAAATGAATTTTGTAATTATGCCAAAGAATCTTCAAAACATTAAAATTTTTTTGAAGATTTAACTTATTATTTTTAGAGAGAGGGTAGGGTGAGAGTCAGAGAGGGAGAGAGGCATCCATGCATGGTTGCCTTTCACCTGCCTCCAGCTACAGACCTGGCTGGAGACCTGGCTTGCAACCTGGTCATGTGCCTTGACTGGGAAATTGAACCACTGACCTTTGGGTTCACAGGCCAGCACCTTATCTGCTATGCCACCAGCCAGGGCTTCAAAACATTTTTATATCAAACATGGTATGTTACCATTTCCCAGTAATATATAGCAGGATGTGCTTATTTCTGAAAGTCAGTGACCTTCAGATGTACAATAAAGTTTAAGTTTTAAAAAAATTTTAACTAAATGTATTCTGCTGACACTGAAAGTATATTTTATGTTAAACTGTGGTTCCGCCTCACAACTCATACTATTTTAATTTTAACCAATAGTATTATAACATGCAAGTGAAGCAATGAGGGAATGATCATTATTGGTGGAAATATGTCCATGAAAAATAATGCTACTGCTACTAGAGCTGAACATCTTATAAAATAATAGCAATAATAGCAGTAGAAGATATTTAATGAGGGCACTAAAATCAGGGTTGGGGATATCATAAAAGGGTGAGAAGAGAGAAGAAACTAGTAAGAGAAGAAAGATGAGGACTTTCAGGTGCTTTTAAATGTAAACCCAGATGAATCCTTTCTGTAGACTCTTTCTACTTAAGGTCTTGGCTAAATATCAACTTGAAAAAGAATTTTGCTTCTAAACCCATTAAGAAAAACTGTATTTGCATTCTCTGTAGGTTAAAATAAGGGCACTCTAAGTTGATTTAGAACATTATTTCATTCATTCTTTCATTTATGCATTTTCATTCCATTACTTATTTATAGCTTTTTATTTAGTAATTACTATATGAAAAGCTCTGAGATAAAATTGTAAACCTCAAGAACTTGTGGTCTTGTGGCAAAGATTTATATTCAAATCACACAAATATATAATTAGAAGGTAGAATTCATTTTTCCTAATTAATTTATTGTTGTATTACAATTGTTTCATTTCCCCCATTGCACTCCCCTGCCACCCCCACCTAGCCCCTCTCCCACAGTCAATCCCCACCTCTAACTATTGCATTTATTTATTTTCAATGTGTATTAAATTCACACAAAAGGCCTAAATATACCACTTTCTTAAAGCCAAATTTATTGGTATTTATTTAATTTCCATTGTTAATGATTATTAAGATGATGAAACATTGGAACTATGGCTTGAGAAAGAGAAGAAATGTGGTGAGTAATCCAATATTTTATTGGGAAATAAAAATTATGTTTATAAAGGTCTAAACAAATTTTATATTATATACTCCATGTGGGCTAAGACCATCATTTTTTTTTTTTCACCTCTAAGATATATTTCGCAAAGCAGAGCTAACAGAAGTACAGAGGTTTTTGGTAAATAAATGAATGAAAACAGAATACCAGTTAGAAAATGCATCTATTAAGCACTTTAGAACTACACAGGGTATTTGCCCATTTCTATAAAATAGCCTATTGGCAATATAATCACCTATTAAAATGAAGCACAATTATATTACTTGATACTATAATACTTGAGAGATGAAGATCTTATATAAAGAGATTTCACACAATGTATTTTGCAATGAACATTAGTCTATGGATATACCACATCGTTTACAGGGTCTTAGCAAGATTTCTTTCTCTGGGTGCATCACTGACTTTTATAAGTTAAGTGAACCCCTTCAAACTAGTCAGCATTTTTGTTGGGTCATCTAATTAGCTAGGTAGATTGAGACCCTCTATGTCACCACCAAGTTATCCAAATAGTAGTTCATTTTTTTTCAATTGATCATTCTTATTCTTTAAGCCATCTTGGACTTTTTCTTCATTTTCAGTTTATTTTTCTCACTCTTCCCTCTCCCATTAGGTAAGTGGAAAATAGGGAATGATAGAAATTCTTTTGGATAAAAATATAGAACATGTGTCACCTATTTTTGTTTCAACTTGTGATATATATATGCAAGAGTTCAGAAACAAGACTGAACCTGAATGTTAACTTACAAATCCCATACATAATGTAAAGGACTTGGATAATAGCATTGTCTCAGTTGTTATATTATCCTCATTTTACGCAAAAGGAAAGATAAGGCAAAGAAAAGTCAGCTGAGACAAATTAATTTTTAAAAAAATGGTCACAGAAACATTTTTATTTCCACATGTGCTTCTAGAACCTTGTCACTCCGTATCAAGAAGCATAGTCTATTTCTCCTTCCCTTGAACTTGGGTAGACTTGCAGCTTCTCCAGCAAACAGGATATGGTGAAAATGATTAATGAAGTGACTTCTCAGGCTACTTTATTTTCAAAGGCAGTTTTCAAGTAAAGCTAGTTTGTTATTAAAAATCTGGCTTATTAAAAAAGATTATAGCTTGTGCCTGGCCCTCTCTTTAGGGTTATTGACCCACAGAACTAGCTGCCATGTTGTGAGGAATCCAGACCACAAAGGCAGATGTTTGGGCACACAACCCTAACTCAGGTCTCAGACAACAGTCGGCATCCACTGTGAGTGAATTAAGTCATCTGAAGGTGACTCCAATCCCTAGTCTCTGAGTTGTCCAGAGGATGGTTTAGAATGTGTGAGGCAAGAGACAGGCTGGCCCTGCTGTGTTCCATCAGAATTTCTGACAGACTCATGAACCATGAAGTGTTGGGTGTTAGTTACATGACCATAACAATGGAAACACCAGGTATGTTATGCAAAATTACACATATAGTAAGAGGAGGAGCTGGGCTCTGTATCTAGGCAGAACTGCTCCAGGTCCCATTCTCTTCACCAGCTAATATGCTTCCTTCATAAATATGAGCTGGCACTCCTCAACAGTATGCAATGCTGTCTTTATAAAACCTAATGGTATTAAAGAATCAAACCAAATAACAGAATTAAGTTTTCCTAAGCTGTTTTCCCCCTAAGCAACTATGTCTTTTATAATCTGGCTAACAGAGAGCTTGTTGACATAGGTAAAATGGGCTGCTGAAGGATTAGAATTCTGTCTCCTTGGAAGCTACTTTTCATTGCAAGTCAATATGGGCATGTTGGTAACATATAACCAAGGTGTTTCTTTTGTTCTAAATGATTTATATTTCAAGGTTTGATTAGGCCTGGTGCACTCACTGGCAAGACCAAGTACCCAAGTACATAAAAGTACATAGAGGTTCACAGTTGAAGCCTGTGCAATTCTGGAGTATGGTTGAATGCAGCAGAAGAACACTACTCACTAAGACTATGGGGGTCCTGCCAGGTACCCCTACCCTGGAGAAAGTCTATATCCATTCAAACATTTTTAAAAATTAAGACGGACTAATGGCAAAGAAGACTGCAAGAAATAAACTTGACCTAAACATTCTAGACAGATGGTTATAATTAAAATATTAGCACTGTACATGCATGTGTAGAAAACCATAGCTATTTACAAATACTTAAAATAGTCTTAGTACCTACGGTTAAATTTATAGTAATGTGTGATCTAACCCTCAGTTACTCCTAATACAGGCAATTGAATCCAGTTCACCAGGCAGAGGGACTAGCTAGTTCCATCTTTCCATTATGTATTGTAAAAGAGTATTTTTGAACCTCGTTTTAATTCTAGCTGTCCTATCCTGATATGATTTCATGTGGCTGCCTCAGATGACCTTTTCTGAAGATCTATCTGTTGTGTTCTGACCCTTGGTTATTAGTGGTTTACTACAGACAGTGCCTTGCTTTCTTGCATCAGCCAGAGCTCTGTTCTCTTGTCCGTGTTCTCCTGTGGGCTGCCCCATATACCTCAGCCCCATGGCTGGAAAGAATGGACTTCCTCCCACAACCACTGGAAAACAAAAGCTTTATTACTGGTATTTATTGATCAGTTTTACTCCAGAGCATCCTTACACTTAGTGTTCAGTCCTCAATTTATTTGTTCATTGAATCATTTGCTAATCAGACCCTTAGTAAGTTTACCCTATAGGTCCAGTTCTATGGCTATCCCAGGGATTAAAATGATAACCCCTGCTTCCCAGAGATTACAGAAGATGAGGCAGAAGTATAAACAAGTCTATTCAAGGTATTTTTTGAAGTGTCTCAAATTGATCCTACCAAGTGGAACTCACTCTACCAGGTGGGGAGCAGGGTCAGAAAAAGCTTCATAGAAGAAAAAAATCAGTGATCTGAATCTTACAAGAGCCATATTATTTGGCAGGAATAAAAGCAGTCTGGCCACACAGTATATATCCTAGTACAGTTGGATGAGTCAGTTGAGAGACATGTTTTCTTGGCTCCTATAGGATTATTAGATTGTTACCTATGGCTTGTGTATTAGATTTTCATAGGTCATGTTACATGTTCTGCTGTCTCTTGACTTTATATTATTACTAATAGTGTAAACAAGAAAAGTTAAGCTATATACTTAGTATCCCATTGATGCATATCATCAATAATGCTGTACTCCAAGCACCAGTATTTCAGTAGCATGTGATCCTGTATGCACACTTACCCATGGCACCATTGATATTATACTATTTAATCTCTTAAGTCCTCACATGTGCCTTTGACACATTTCTGCCAGTTAAGGGCACTGTATTGATAGTTTTGTACTTAGTGATGCTTTGATGTTATTAAAGCAGGCATCAATAAATACTAAGACTAATTCATAAAATGTGCAGGTGATAGATTTTAGAACACAAGCGACATGGAGGTGCCAAGTGTCTGTGAATACTGTCACTTTAAAAGCATTTCTTTTGATTCATAGGAATTAGTGTGGTGAACACAAATGCTGAAAATACACACCAATTCTCTAACAATATAACACACAGGGAGAAAATATATACTTCATTAGGAACATCACCTACTGTGTGCAAAGAGGTGTTATTGTATTTCTGCTCCCTTAAAATCTATACACCAATTACTACAGAAAATGAGGTTCTCCCCAGTGTTTCCAAGAAGCATTCTGTAAGAATGATATGTGTCGATACCCTGAAGCCTCAAAGTAGCAAATAACTGTTTCAACTCTCCTAGGACCCACTTCTTTGTCTGTGCTGCCATGGAAACCAGTGTCTTGTCCAACATGAGTTCTCTGATAATTAGTCTTGAACATTCTTGGTTTTTAAATGAACAAATCAGTCCTCTGCATTAACATTGTTACATGCCTCAAACTCTATATGCTATTGTGTTTGACAAGATGCTCTCTTGTCACTAACTTACTAACAAATACTCATTGGGCAACTTGTATACACAAGCACTATGGGAGGCATTGCAAGGGGTCAAATAGCACCTTTGTGACTCTGTGTGATGAAAGCCCGCCACATTCAGATGACCAGTTACACCAGTCTCTGCTGGTCCACGGCAATACTTTCTTTGGCCACCTGACTCCAGCACCCACATCTATGCCCACATACAGGACTCCTTACCTGAGACCCGTGGCAGGTTTAGAAATGCAGTTACTGTTGACTTACTCAAAAATTTACTAATGGACACTAAGACATTGCCTCTCAGCACCCAGAATAAAAGGTTTATTGGGGATGTATGAATACTTTGTCTTAACCCTGCTTTTCCTTATTATTTTCACTCTGTTCATTGTATATATTTGACCAGGAATTATTGGTAACAGCATGAAAAAATACACAATTTCAGGGCCGAAGGAGCTTGCAATCAGATAAGGGAATTGAGGCATTCACAAAGCTAACTACATCAGAATACATTATACATGAAAAAAGGATAAAAGACATATCCAAATAATAATAGTAGTTGCATGAGAGATTAGTTCTAAGTTTCAAGGAAGAGTTCATTTGTGAACAGATTCTGAAGATATTTCATATATAGTGCCCTATATGTTATTGGCAAGGAAAATCTGGCTTAGAACACGGAAGCTTGTTAAATATTAAAAAGCACCTGATTAATGTGGGGGTGTGTTCATAAAAAAGGAACAATATCTCCCTGTTGACTGTAGCATTTCTCTTTTAACTACTCAAGGCTTTAGGAAACTCTATACAAATGCCACTTACATTAGCTATTAAATTTCTATTTGATCCAGTTTCTTCAATATCATTGTATGTCCCCTCTAAGTATTCAGTATAACTGATTAGAAACAACTTACGTTATAAAGGAAAAGAGAGTGAAAATCTTTCACTCTCTTATAAAGGAAAAGAGAGTGAAAATCCTTTCACGTTATAAAGGAAAAGAGAGTGAGTGTCATGTAATTATTTTCAATAAATTTCTCCAAGTTAAAATATATAACTTAAATTGCTAAATTATACGTACATTCTGACAGAGTAATAATTCCCCTAAATTTAGTAGTTATTAAATAAAGTTTAAATTTTAATCCTGAGTATTTAAGTTTAATAACATGTCCTCTACTACTGCTTAAGATTATAAATAGAAACATATTTGCATGTTAGTTCCTTTCTAAATATTCCGATGCATTATCATAATTTAATTATATTTCAATTTGTCAATATTTTAAAATAGAGTTTAAAAGTCTGCTACTCTTTTCACCATTTCATGTGAAAAATTGAACAATTTACTCTTCATGTGCACCTCCTGATTTGAATAGTTTAAGATTTAGAAGGTTTCCTATTTACTCACATTTTAATGATACACATTTCTACTTCACTGGTGGAAAAGGCTGATCAGTCACAGAAAGGTCAGTTAACACTAAATAGACCCTTTCTTTATGTAATTACAAAGAATAATATCTTTGTGCTGATGGTACTGCACAGGGAGTGGGTGATGCAGAGAATTAATGCACTGCCTTGTGGGCCCATGGGATAGAGATTCCAATACAATAACCACAACTTATTCTAATTATGCCACTTTAAAAGGTCATCAGCAAAAAGAGTTACAGAATTATCAACTAACTTTATCATGAAGTGCTAATGTACGACATAAATGCAGAGACTGTAAGAATGCTACCTAGAAGCTTTACTACAAATGAAAGATGTAGTGACCTAAATGGTTCCAGCATATATATTATGGCATAAATTAAGTAAATGCATCGAAAATGAAAGTATATATTTGTATCTTCCTATTGATGGGGTCAGGTAACCTGATCTCATCTTATGTTTGCAGAAACTGCTTAATTTTGAAAATATTTTTTATGTGTAATGTCAATTTCATTGCAACATTCATGTTATACTAGAATTTAAATGCTTTTTAAATCCATTTGTTATAAAATAATTCCTGATGATTATATTATACACAAAAAATAGAGAGGTGCATGAAGTAGAAAATTAAAGCCCTTCTTCACAATATCAGCCATTTTTAAACCCCAGAGAGAGTATTAACAACTTGGTGCAAGTCCATAGGAATAAGAATTTAAAAAAAAAATCTTACATTGACAATGAATAAATCGAGGCCAGAAAGGTCGGTTTCTTGTGCAAAGTTGCACAGGAAGAGAGCAGGATTACAGCTAGGATACAGTCTGATTTCAGTCCAACATCCTATCTGGGAGTACACTGCTTCCTAATCTTGGATGTGAATTAGAGTCCTGATAAGTATGAACGTTCTAATTTCTAAATACTCTGTAGAATACACCTGTCTTTCAAAATAAAATGGATACTCACAGACAAAAACATTCTTTGAAAAAGAATAAATAGCCTCAGTATTTTTTCCTTAGGATTCAGGGTCAGGAAAGACTGGGACTATGTCAGAGAGGTGCCAAAGATAAGTAGGGTAAATAAATAATTTTCAGTCAAATAGAATATCCTTATTGATCTAATTATGAATGCTTTTTCTTGTTTGCTTACTTCAGTCAGATGTTCCCCTTTCTAAGAAATTAAAATTACGGGTATCTCTAATCACCTGATGTTGTTTTTCACAACAGGGCACTATCCAAACCTTGCAAAGTATCCCAAGTAGAAATAGGATATAAAACACATAAGGCCAAAGACATGCAAATGGCCATGAGCCACATGGAAAGAAGCTCAATGTCACTGTTTATCAGAGAAATGTAAATCAAAAACCACAAAACCACAATGAGATATTACCTCACACATGTCAGAATAGTTCTTATCAAAATACAAGAGATAACAAGTGTTGGTGAGGGTGTGAAGGAAAAAGAATCCTCATGCACAGTTGGTTGAAATGCACACTGAAGCAGCCACTATGGAAAGCGGTATGGAGGTATCATTCAAAAAGACACATGTAGCCCTATGTTTACTGCAGCATTATTTAAAATAGCCAAGACATATAAGCAATCTAAGTGTCCGTAGACAGGTCAATGGATAAAGAAAATGTGGTACATATATAGTGGAATATTGCTCAGCCATAAAAATGAAATCTTGACATCTGTGACTACATGGATGGACTTAGAGAACATAACACTAAGTGAAGTAAGTCAGACAGAGAAATATAAATACTGTATGATTTTACTTATTTGTGGAATCTATAAAAGGAAACAAGTGAACAAACAAAACAGAAACAAGCTCATAAATACAGAGAACAAACTGATGGTTGCCAGAGGAGGGAGAATGGAAAGATGAGTCAAAAAGGGGAAGGGGATTAAGAAATACAAACTTGCACCCTGGCTGGTGTGGCTCAGTGGATTGAGTGCTAGCCTGCAAACCCAAAGGGTCGCTGGTTCGATTCCCATTGAGGGCACATCCTGGGTTACAGGTGCATGAGAGGCAACCACACATTGATGTTTGTAATATACAACCATAAGGAATAGAATCAATAACATCATCAAAATTATGTTCGGTGATAAATGGTTACTAGACATTGTGGTGATCCCTTTGTAAGGATTCAATAGAGTGAATCACTCTATTGTACACCTGAAATTAACACAACACTGTTTGTCAAATATAATTTAAAATGTTTAAAATAAAATAAAATATCTAAGGCAATTTTCTATAATACTCATCTTGAGATGAATCTATTCCCTAAAGTAGCTTAATCCTGATATGAAAAAGAATCATATTCTAGAACTGGGATGCAGCCAACTCCAGTTGATTGCCTATTTTAGTAAATAAATGTCATTGGAGCACCACCACCCCGTTCGCTTACATATGGTCTATGGCTGTTTTTGCTCTTTTGAGGCAGATTTGAGTAACTGTCATACAAACTGAGTTGAGTGCAGAGCCTATATTAACTATATGTACCATTACACAAAAAGTTTGCTGACCATGGTCTAGACCCTTAATTAAAATATTAGTATCATGTAAAACAAAATTCCAATTTAGATCTCTCATTCAAGATCTATTTAGATTGTACAAAGATACTGCTGGAAAGCATTCCCTTCATTTTTTCTAGCAGAGGCACAAATTAAGGAGACATTGTTAATTAATAATTCAACACTGTCTCTAACTCCTTAAAAATTTGTGAGATGCTTAGAATTTCAAAGTACCATACTCTCAAAATGGACACAATCACTCTACACAGCAGAATACCATAAACAATGTCCAAATTTATTTATCGCATTCCTTCTTGAATTAAATGTGGTTCATGTAGGTCTTGTATTATAAGAAGTTAGAAGTCTGTTAATGTTTCTATTCTTGAAACTTCTGTTTTGGGGATCCAAAATTAACTTTATGAGGGGAACCCTAAAAACCCTAAAATTATCTTCTGGAGGGCAGGTCCTTTGTAATACAGACTTCCACCACAAGGTGAGTGTTCTAGGAACCCATATGTATCAGTGTACCAGCAGGCATTGTTGTGAGATGCTGCATTAAAATTCAGTAAATTTTTCCTGAAGACTGTTTCAATGCATTTGCCCATTTCATGATGAGTGATTTATGAACACACTTGCCCACAACATGCTGAGTGTTCAGCATTTTTTGGCTAAAAATAACATGACCCCCATGTCTCACCCTCCCTATTCACCTGATCTTGCCCTGAGTAACATATTTTTGGCTTCCTCAGATGAAAAAAAGTCCTCAAAGAACGATATTTTGCTGATATGGAGAAGGTGAAACAAAAAATGGCAGAAGCACACCAGCCTCTAAACCCAAAGTTTGCTGGTTCCATCCCCAGCAGGGCACATAACCAGGTCTCCAGCCAGGTCCATAGCTGGAGGCAGATGAAAGGCAACCATACATTGATGTTCCTCTCCCTCTCTGCCTCTCTCTAAAAATGATAAATAAAATCTTTATTAAAAAAGTGGCAGAAGCATTAAAAGGCATCACAATCAATGAGTTCAAAAACTGTTTAGAGCAGTGGAAAAAAACCCCATCTTGATTGGTGTATTACATCAAATGGAGAGTACTTTGAAGGTGACTGAAGTTTAAACATATAAGAATAAATACACAATTTTTTATACATTCTGAGTATTTTTGGGTCACTATATTTTAAAATATAGTGGACCATATATATAATGGAGTATTATGTGTTCATTAAAAGAATGAAATCTTATCATTTGTGATGGCACGGATGGGCCTAGAAGTGAAATAAGTCAGTCAGAGAAAGACAAAGTCCATGCGATTTAACTAATATGTGAAATCTAAAGAAGAAAAGTGAATGAAAATTTAAACAGACTCAGACACAGAGAACAGAATGGTGTTTCCAGGAGGGAAGGAGCCTGGGGGACTGAGTGAAAGAGGTGAAGGAATTAAGAACTACAAATCGGTAGTTACAAAACAGTCAATGGGGATGTAAAGTGCAGAATAGACAATATAATCAATAATATTGCAATAACTATGTATGGTATCTGGTGGGTATGGGACTATCAGAGAAACACTGTAATTATATGACTGTCTAAGCACTATGCTATATGCCTGAAACCAATATAAGAGCATGCTGAAAGTAAACTGTAATTGAAAGATAAAAAAATTAAAATATACAAGTTTATAGTAGTGAGTAGGGAAGACAGAAAAAATGACAAATATTGCATAATTCAGAATATGAGGGGCAGGAGCAATGGGAGATGGGGAGAAACAAGAACTAAGAGTTAAGGGCGGGGGAGCAAATAAATGAAGAGTTAATATTTTGAGGAGATGTAAGTTCTATATATATTTGTAATGGCATTGCTCTTAAAATGATTAAGTGAATGGGTTCCTAAGTTTTTCCAAATAGAAAATAAACCCTTGAAATAAAATATCAAACATCAGACAAGTGTGGAAATATATGGCTGCAACAATGGGTCTCCAGGGGCCTCCACCCTACAATTTACCCTGCATAAATGCCAGAGCCAATGAAGGTGCCAACTCATCTGTCATTGTAACTGTTTACCAAATTCATGTGTGCTTGTTTCCCTCTATGCTTTCTTTCACATCTCTAATCTTGGCTTTTTTCAACTTATTCCTTTCCCATTCCCTCATTTCCTCTCTTCTTACTTTTGCTTCCCCCCTCATTAGCTTTGTGGAGCATGAATTCACTCAGCAGCCTAAGGTCCTTGTCACCACACTTGTTCCTGAAGATGACTGTCCTCTCGTACCACCTGCTCTGTCATTTCCCCCACCCACTATTCTTTCCAAGTGACTTCTTTTCTCTGCGCTATGATGTGGAAATAGAAGTGTCTCAAAGAATCAAAATAAAGTTTGAACTATTAAGTCATCACCTACTTTGTTTTCCAATGAAATATTTCATGAAAATCTAACGCAATGGAAGAGGGTGGGTGAGAGGCATATTGTGTAATTCATTTTATGGCTGCCTTTTTGTGATGTTGGCCAAAACTAATTTGGATAATTTCGAAAAACAAATGGACGAAACTGAAAACTTCGGTCTATCTGGAAAGACTGATTAGAGATATTTTGTGTTTCAGTATCAATATGCCGTGCCACCCTGGCAGGAAGGAACAGGAATGCTGATATAATGAGTATGCATAGGTAAAATCTGTAACAAATACAATTATATTCATATACAAGGTCTGTCCCAAAAGCATCGAGCCAATGTTAATATGATTAAAACAGTTTGTGCAGCTAATACTTTCAGGACAGACCTTGTACACACCAAGGTACACATAATTCATATTTTTAAACTATTAACAGATACAAAGAAAGCCAGAGAATAAAAACAGGTAAAACAAGCTGGACAACTTAGTAGCAATGCAGGACACAAAAGCAATAAACCTGGCATTTATGATAAGGTATTATTATTGGGAAGTAATTCCTAATTTGTCCATCATAAATACTATGTACATGTAGTAACATGTGGTGAAATGTGTAAATATTAGTATTTTTAAGCTTTCTTGGAAAGCAGGTATGGGCTATGCCTCAGTCAGTGATTAATATTGTATTATGTTTATTGCTGTCACTGCAAACACTATGATTTATTAGTATTATTTTATTAATATAATATCTGTAGTGTTAATCCCCCCACTTTTGTGAACTTTATGTCTTATTAATATTTTTACCCCCGTGTTTGGTACATGGTAGTCTCTCAGAGAACATCACTGAAGAAATGAAGAGGTGAGTGAAATTGCACAATACTGATACCTTGTCGAATAGTTGCCTACACAGAGGAACATTAGTGGTGTTTATTTTTTTTTTAAAGATTTTATTTATTATTTTTAGAAAGAGGGGAAGAGAGAGAGGCAGAGGGAAACAGACATCAATGTATCATTGCTTTTCACCTGCCTCCAGCCACAGACCTGACTGGAGACCTGGTTTGCAAGCTGGTTATGTGTCCTGGCTGGGGAATCGAACCTGCGACCTTTGGGTTTGCAGGCCGGCGCCTTATCCCCTGTGCTACCAGCCAGGGCTAGTGGTGTTTATTTTCATCAAAGTATCTATGTACTTCTGCCAGGTATTCTTAAATGAGCAGACTTCAGAGTATTTTACATGAATTGCACTTTTATGTTTTTTTATTCTGTAGAGAAACATTTCACAATTCATATTTTTACAACATAAAAATATAGGAATTTATCCATTTACATGTTTACTGAGAAAAATAATAAGGTTTCCAGTTCTTTAAATCCCAGTTTGCAAAAGCATTTTGCTGTATAATCTCTCTGTGTTGTATTCCAGTTTACTTGTAGGTTTTCCTTGGAAGACTAACAGAAATCTAAGCTATGTGCTTTGCTGCCTTTATACACTTTGCTAAGCTGTGTTCTCACAACTCAGGAGATTAAAATTGAAAAAAAAAATAGTAAGACAGTTTCACATGAAATAACTATAGTTGATTTTTTTAATTACAGAGGATCTCCACCGTTGCAGATGGATATGAACACTTTAAGAAAACTGAAAGTACTATTGTATATAATACAAAAGTAGCACTCAAATTGTCTTATCCCAAAGACTTTTGAACAAAGGAATAATACACTTCCTGTGTATTTCAGTCACTTAAATATGGAGAAGTGATACATGTTTTAAATAGAAACACTTTATACACCACTCTCTTCAGGTGAGATAGGCAATGCTATTCAGTCTCATAGGATTCATTCTTTATGCCAGGTGTCATTTCCTACCCCACATATCCCTGTCAATATGGGACCAGTTTTTCCTTCTCATGAAAGTTTCCTTCTTTCAGTTTTTTCAAAAACAGAAAGAAGGAAGATCAAGCTTCCTGGAATCAAATGCTTTATCTACTCCATAAGTTGTCAGTGTCCCCTAGGGTTTATCTTTCTTTGAGCTCAGATTGTTCAATCTGTTGAACAATGTTTGGCTCCTGAATAACTGTCATGTGGAATCCTATTCACATGCCATTTTGTCTGGAAATTTGGACCCACCCAAATGAAGAGACTCATGAGCTTGACTTTGAATTAAAAAAAATATTTCTGGGAGCAATGTAAAGTCCATACAAACCGTCCACTCTCCCAGACACCTGTGATCAAGTTAGCCTTCAGAAGGTATGTCCTAGAGTAGTTCTCATGGGTAAGTATGGGAGCTCTAGTTCCAGAAGACTATGAATGTGCTGCTCTCAAAGGGGACCTTGTAATGTGACTGAGGACACAGATGTTCAGATGGAGAGAATTTTCCAGGTTATCTAGTTGGAAGTATCTAATCAAATGAGTTCCTGAAAATGAAGAATCTTTCCCCCTTTGAAGACCGAAGAAAGAGTCTACAAGCCAAGGAATGCAGATAGTCTGGAGAAGGTGGAAACAGCCCTCAGCTGACAGTCAGCAAGAGAACAGGGACCTAATTCTCACCCCAAGTCAGAATGAGCAAGGAAATAAATGCCTTCCTCAAGTCTCCAAACAAACAAAAAACAAAACAAAACAAAATACCTGAAGCCCTGCTAACAACTTGATTTTAACCCAGTGAGTGTTATTTTAAGCCTCTAAGTTTGTAATAACTTATCATGGTAGCAAAATAAAACTAGTAAGGTGATAAAGGCATTGTGTTAGCTAGTAGATTTACAAAAATTAATAATGTTTCATAAAAACTAACAGTTTAATGGTGGAAAATCAAGTATTATAGTTTCTTTGCAATAAATTCATTAATAAGTACACTTAAAAATCTATTCAATAATTTATTTGTTTTGTACAAAACAGTTGCTATCAGTATGTGAAGTAACTTGTGATATCAATAACTACTGAAAAATCAATTCTAACATGACAGATTATTCCATGAGCTCCTAAGTTTCTGCTTATGTTAAAAGTAATATAGATATGTTAAACTATCATTTCTAATTTGAAATAAATGTTTCATCCACTTGACAAGTTATTACATTTTATAGTTCTGTATTAAAATTAGTAAAAGTGTTCTGGTAGTCCTGTGTTTCTTTATCATGATTAAACATAAACTTAAAAACAATATATTATGAACTTCCTATCCTAAGTATAAAGGTCTCTTTAGCTAACAACATTTAAATGATTAACTTGTCTGCTGATTAACTGACCATGCAAGTGTCTTTTAAAAAGTGTATGTTGTGAAAAGTTGTTTGAATTAATAAGAATTTAATTTATAATTAAAAACATATCAACAATCAAAAAACCCTTCTATTAGAAATATTATTTGTGCTACAGAAATTATCAAAATGAAACTCAGTAAATAAACAGGATATCCTTGCCTGTTTTGTTAGGGGTTCCTTATTTATTATGAACATTATATATACATAGTATCCATTTTAAGAGTTTATTTTTCTTATTTATTATTTTTTATTGACAATCCCTAATAAAATAATATAGGTTTCAGGTAAAATAAAAAAAGACTTAGCCCTGGCCAGTGGCTCAGTGGAGAGGTGCTGGCCTGTGAACCCAAAGGTTGCTGGTTCGATTCCTAGTCAGGGCACATAACCAGGTTGCAAGCCAGGTCTCCAGCCAGGTCCATAGCTGGAGGCAGGTGAAGGGCAACCATACATTGATATTTCTCTCCCTTTCTGCCTCCCTCCCTTCCTCTTTCTAAAAATAATAAATAAAATCTTTAAAAAAAGAGAGACTTGATTTTTTTAGTTATTTGTGGCCAGTGTATAGAAATATAATAGATTTTTATTTATTTTATAACCTCTGACTTCCCCAAACTCATGAATTACTTTAGCAGCTTACCTATAGAGTACTTTGAACTACCTATGAACAAGTAATGTTTTCAAATAATTATAGCTGCTGAAGCCATCTTTCATCATGTTAAATGTTATTTTCTATTTATAGTTTGCTAAAAATGATCATGAATGGCAAATTTTATAAACCATTTTATTTTATATTTTAAATTTCTATATCTACCAAGACTATTATTTGATCCTCTTCTTCTTTTTTTGTTAATGTGATAGATTGTGGTTATTACATTTCTTAAGGCTGGAGAATGTTTGCTTTGATGTTGGGCAAGTCAAACGTGCCCTAACCAATTTTGCATATTATTAGTTACCTAATTACATTCTATTTACAGTATGAAATAAAAGCAACCATTTATTTAAACTCAGTTAATATGAGGACAAAAGTAAGGTATAACAGGAATGACAGGTATCAAAATTTATATTAGCTGTGTATTAATATTATCCTCCATTCATGAGAATATAACTTGCTCAACCTGCCTAAATGGTGGTTATGAAAATAAAATAATGGAGTGGAAGTGAAAATGCATGGTAAACTATCAAGATGTATTATTAATATGAAGTTCAAATAGTTAATTATTATTATACTTATACTTCTGTTTAATAACATAATAACGATGTTTGTAACTTGAATTTCCTTCTCCAGTACTTGTATTTTTGGGGGATGGGGGTGGGGAGTCAACAGGACTTCTGTTCTTTAATTAACCAGTATAGCGCAGGAGTCAGGACCAACGATCACTAGCTGCCCAAACGCCAAAAAATTATGCTTCCAAACATCCTGATGTCAATTCTGCACCTAGAGCAATCGAGTTGCCGTACATGTGCCACTCACAACAGAAGCCCTTTTTCCAAGTACCTGAATTTTTCTTGAACATTAGAGCAGGGTTTGTCTGTTGATTTTCCTTTCCCCAAAACTTTTCAAATTGTCAAAACTGACAAATGAGAACATTTCAATGAGATTTTACCAAGCTCTGTAGTATTTAACATAAAGTATTTATCCTGCTTTCATAAATTCATAAATTATATATCAAAATTTAAGGTGGATAAGCAACCTCATCCTTATATTTTGATAAGACAAACAGTACAGTTTTTATATGGCTTTAGTATAAACATAGCTTTCTAAAGTGAACTCTGGCCTAAAAACACTCAGAGATCACTACAGGCCCAGCCTCCATTTCTCTCCAGTTTTCCAAATAGAAAAGACGCTAACCAAATTCTCTGTCCCACTTGATTAGACATTTCATACGTTAATTATATTTTCTGTTCAACCTTTGTGCCAAGAAAAAAGAACGAATGAAATAAAATTCAAAATATTAGTCAATTATGTCCAATTCAAGCCTGATGATTATTTTTGTAAGTTAGATTTCCTGTGGAAAAATTAATTACATATTTCTATTTGCAGTTTTCTCTTCTCCTTTTTTTTCCAGTTATATAACTTATTTGTTTATTATAATGCTTGGTGGTGGAATTCTGGGATGGATTGTTTTCCTAAATGGTAAAATGAAGAATTGACGCTGGCAGCCCACCACAAGTTTCACCTGGTTGGCTTTCACAGCCAGCTGGCTTTAATGCTGGGTTCATCCTATGAACTGGGGGACAAGATCAGCATTTGGGCTCCAAACATCTTCCTTATTTTATCACTCCACTTGTTTTGGTGATTATTCTACACCCTCACCTGTGTACTTATAGCCAGGAAAAACAGAAGATGATAGAGAAATCCCTGCATTTTCTACAGAGAGAAAACATATATATCAAGAGAAAACCAGGCTGATTTAAAGGCACACCTGTAAGTAAAATGATTCTAAACTGTGGACCTAAGTTGACTGTGATAAACACCTGTGATTTCTATTCATAAAAACCAAAGGAGTTAAAAAAAATAAGGTTGTGGTCTTTGATGAGAGACTTCTGTTTATAAGAAAATTTGTTGAAGCACAACTTTACCTAAGCATTTCTTTTTAATACCCATGAAATACCAGATAGCAAAAGAAAACACACACTCAATGAGATTACAAGTCTGCTAAGGGGAAAACCACAATGAATTAAATTGTAATTTAGTTTTCTTGAATATTAAAACTTTAAGAAAATTATTTTATACTCTTATACACATTTAATTATTTTGTGCAAATTACCTGTTAAAAATAACTCCTAATATGTCAAAAAACATTTCTTTTGTTGGACTTTGATATTGTTAGAAAAGGACTTAGTAACTTGTCATTGGCATGACCTTCCTTAAATGATTTTAGAATAAGCTGGTGTAAATACTCTAAATAAATGAAAACTCTGAAATTAATAAGAAAAAAACATGTGAGGATATCAGCTACCTTAAAAGATCACAGCTACCTACTAGATCTTACCCAGATGAAATTCATTACCTTGAAATTCAACATCTTGGCAAAGTCTTCAACACTAATTAAAATAATAGCAATGAAAGAGCTTCCCAATTACTCTGTTTAGGATAAAATTACAAGGGCTATAAATCTCTAAGCTTCAGGGCATAAACTGATCACCAGCTGGGGTGAAAAAGAAATGTCTACCTATTGCGTAGTTTTGCAAAATTAGGTACATTATATGTTTTGCTCCCTCAGAAACATCTGGCAAGGCTACTATTTGAGATGCTTTTGGATTGAACAGAGGGACACTGCTTGACTATGTTGCAGAAATCATGTAAATATATATATATATATTTACATATATAATATGTAAATATATAATATGTAAATATATATATATGTATATCTTGAAATTCAGGACTTGTTAAAGGAATGCTGAATTCTTCATCTAAATATTATTGCTTCAAATTCTCCCAGGAGTCCTTACAGATGTTAGACTATTAGAAACTCAAGAGTTAAAATGCTGGTATTAGTTCCTTTGTCATAAAAGCCAACATCATTATAGACAATAATTGATAGTTTCCACCATTAAAAAAAAGTGACAAAAGAGAGAAATCAGTGCATTAAATGATGTTCCATGACAGCTCTCCTCCCACCCATCTTTGCTACTCAGATGAAAAGGCTGATTTAATTTCAGACAAAATAGATGTAAACCTGCATGAGGAGAGGACTAGAGGATCCCTTCTCTTTTTTACTGATAAAGTGAGAAGGAAGAGGGAGGAAAAGCCCAGATGTCAGAGAACGACTGCAGCATATTCTATCTCTGTCCTGGGGATTTGTCCAGAATAGACCCTGGTGGCGAACATCACCATGTAGAAGCCCAGGATGATAGAAAAAGGTCTCTTAGGGGCTAAAAGAAAGAGAGTCCAGGAAGTAAGAAGACCATTGCAAATGGAGATTGAACTCTGTGTTTTCAGAAATAGTGATTAATATCCATTTAATGATTATTAATCAGTAACTAATGAATGATTAATAACTATACCTACTGATCTGTTGTCCAAAAGTCAAAGGAGCCTTCAGAAAATCTAAAAGCAGAATATTGGCCCTGGCTGGTGTGGTTCAGTGAATAAGCTAGAGGGTAGCAGCAAGCTGACCTTCTACAGAGGTGGCTTTACCTGTCTAAACCTCAGCTTCCCTCCAGGGACTTCTGGGAAATTTGGGAAATTCAGGCCATGACTCTGGTGGCTACACCTATTCTAGCCTAAAGCTGTTAAGAACATTGCTTTGGAAAGAAAATCAAGGATTCAAAGACTGGTTGAGAAGTCTAAGGAATGATCTCAATCAATCTTATAGAATAAAATTGAGGATAGTTAAGAGAGTGGCTCTGTGTCAGTTGTGTGGCTACATAAAAAAAAAGATCACAAATTTAGCAGATTAAAACAACACCCATTTTTCAGTTTTGTAGGCCATGAGTTGAGGCATGGCTTCGATGTGTTCTCTGATCAATGTTTCATATTCAAGTTGTCGGTGAGTGAGTTCTCATCTGAGGTTCCATAGGGCAATATTCACTTCCCAGCTTCCTCAGGTTATTGGTAGAATTTATTTCCTGGAGCTATGGGACTGAGGCCACTGTGTTCTTACTGGCTGTCAGCCAGGCGTTGCTGTCCACTCCTGACGACTACCACCACTCTGCTCACTGCAGTTTCAAACCACCCGTGCAGAACCTCCTACCAAAACCCTTTTTACACTTCTAATCTCTTTTTCCAGGCAAAGCCCAGTCCCTTTTAAGGGCTCACTTAATTAGATCAGACCAAGATAATCTCCTTTCCTTCTAATCAATTGATTTGGGTTCTTAATTACATCTGAAAACACCCTTCATGACAGCACTTAGACTGTGTTAATTAAATAAGTGGGAGAAGCTGTGTGTATGTGTAACAGGTGGTAGAAATTCCAAGTTCAGTCAGGGGAGCAGAACCAATAGGATATATAGACAGATGAGATAGATGATAAATAGATAGATAATTACAATTAATTGGTTTTCACAATTGTAGGAGTTGGCTAAGCAAGTCCAAAATCTGTATTCGGAAAGGAACAATCAAAGGAAGGCAAGAAACTATGGCATGTCCGCAGGTGGAATCTCTTCTCTCTTAGATCATGCCTGGGACCCCGTGAAGAGCAATGGGGTTCAGAACTCACTACCCTAAAATATGCTACCTTGGTATATTGAATATTTTTAGAAAACAATAGAAACAGCAAAGTCACTCTGGCTTTCTCCCTACCTTTCCCTCTTGCAACTTTCTTATGAGATGTGCCTCACCTACACCCAGAGAAATGAAGCATTCTCATCTCAGAAGACACTGAGGAGAATCTGAACAAACAGGTGTTAACCGTTTGCTTCAGTTTACTATACTATCTCATACTCTTTGACCCTCATATTTCTGCATGACTACTGACTCTATATGACACCTACCATAAAAATATGCAAGTTTAGGCCCTGGCTGGTAATACAATGGATGGGGTGCTGGCCTGCAAACCCAAAGGTTGGTGGTTTGCTTCCCAGCCCAGGGCACATGACCAGGTTGCATGCCAAGTCTCCAGCCAAGTCCGTGGCTGGAGACAGGTGGAAGGCAACCATACATTGATGTCTCTTTCCCTCTGCCTCTCTACCTTCCCCTCTCTCTCAAAATAATAAATAAAATCTTTTAAAAATATATGCAAGTTTAAAGGTCTCTTCCAGTTTTTTCCTTATGAAGGTTCTCATAAAGCTTCAATAAAAATTAATGTGTATGTTTTTCTTCTGTTAATATGTCATTGTTAAATTTTCAGACACAGCCAGAAACTTTCAGAAGATCAAGAAAAACATTTTCCTCCCTCTGAACTTTTTCTTCCTTTTGACTGAATTAGAAAAAAAAAAAAAATTCAGCCTGTTTCATAGATGATTCTTGGTATGCAAACACCACCACCTGAAAGTAGAGAGCTGTAGCACTACAGCGCCATTCTAGGCCAGACATGAAGAACAGAGGTGAAAGAAATTTCTTCCTATGAGAAGAACTCATGCTGAGCAGTGTATCAGTTGTGCCTTTTGTCTGGGAGGAAAAACAGCCAGGCTCTATTATCAACAGCATGGGTCTATATCAATTCATGGACTGTGGCTAATGATTTGGCTGGATGGTCATGGAAAGGATATGATAGAAAAAGTGGTTAAAAATGTCTGGGGGATGAAGTATGTGGATAGGCCTGTCTGAATGGGCAAAAACCACGAATATTTGTGTCCCAGGTGAATGCATAACCTCAGCAAAGGAGGACTTTAAAAGTCAAGCTAGGATGACATGTACGTTACAGTGGATTTTGAGTTGGTCCCTTTCCCGTCATTCCTGTCAGTGCCCAATGGGCTTATGAACAAAATGATCATGGTGATTAAGGCAATTAATGGGATAGAGATTATGCATGGGCTCAGCACAGTTCATGTCTACTTACCAAGGCTAAACTGACTGTAGCCACTGCTGAGTGCCCAATCTGCCAGCAGCGTAGACCAATAGTGGGTCCCTAATAAGGCACATTCACGGGGTGACCAACTAGCTGAGGGCAGGTTGATTACATTGGACTGCTTTGTACAGAACAGACACTTGCTCTGGATAAGAATTTGCCTTCTCTGTTTGAAAATCACCTCAGCTGGTTGTGGTTCTTTGCCTGGTGGAGTGATCCAAACCTTCATGGCTGAAGTTTGTTGGCCATCCAGTCTTAACTTAAGTGGGCTGCTATAGTTTTCCATTGACTTCATTTGCAGGGCATGACAATACTAAAAGGTACTCCTGAGGATTTCCTGTATTACAGCATACTCTTCACTGCCCCCATTGTATAGCAGCAGCACAATTTCTCCTTGCAAGTCAGGATCAATCACTGCAGTCAACACAGGGAGCCCATCGGCCATCATGGACTCTTAGACTGCCTTATACATCGTCAGGGTATTCTACACAACACTGTTGCTTACCAAGGAACTCATTCCAAGCAAATCAAGTTCAAGGCTCAAGCTCATGAAATTCCTTGGTCTTATCATGCCCACCATTAACTTTAAATGGCCATTTAATAGAATGGCCTTTTGAAGACCCAATTATGACACCAATTAGGTGGTGATGCATGTGGGGGCTGAGACAATGTCCTCTAAGATGTGATATCAGTTCTTAATTAGCATTCAATACATGCTGCTATTTCTTCAGGATTCTTTGGTGCATGAACCAAGGGGTGGTAAAGAAAATGGTTCTACTCACTATTACCTTTAATGGTCCACTACCAAATATTTTGCTTTCCATCCCCATATGTTAAGCTCTGCTCATCCAGAGCCTTTAGAGGCAAAGGTAACGTTTTCCACCAGTGAACATGACAATTAATCCATTGTAGAGGTTGAGACTTTCACTAAGCCTTTTTGGATCCCTCTAAATCCACAAACAAATATAAGGGTTCATGTTATGGTTGGACAATTTATTATGATGGCCAAGGGGATTATCTTGCTACTACACAGTGGGAGTAACAAGACACATATCTGGAATACAGTCAGTCTTCTAGGCATCTGTTATTACTCCCAGGTCCTATGATTAAAATCAATTGAAAATTACCACAACCCAATCCAAGCAGGACTTTTAATGGTCTATGATCTTCAGGAATTAAGGTTTGGGTCAACCCAACAGGCAAAACAACAACAACAAAAACAAAAACAAAACAAAACCCGAGACCAGCTGAGGTGCTTGATAAGGACAAAAGAACATGAAATAGGTATGGAAAAAGATAGCTATAAATGCTATATATGACCATGTGATCAGTTGTAAAAATGAAGTTTGCAATAGTTACGAGCATGTCTTCCTTAGTGTGACACATATATATATTATATATATATCCCAAATGTTTTTGATTTCTTCTCTCTCTTAGCCTCTAATCATTTAACACGATAGATAAATTTATTGTCCCAGTATTTCAATTTCAGTACATGAAAGGAGAAGAGTGAATGTGATCCAAGGTCTTCAAAATCCTCTTCTAGGGAAAGAGTTAGCATGTTTTCAGACTTTGCAGGACAGTTATATCATTATAGATAGGAATTTGACTTCATTTTTGTATTTATTTGGAGATTAAGTATGGTCTGGAGAGATATGTTGGTTACCTAGTTGACAAAAGGTGGGCTGTGATGGCTTTTCTGATGTGTCAACTTGGCTAGGCTTCATTCCCGTTATTCAATCAGACACTAATCCAGGTGTTGCTGTGAAAGAATTTTGCTGATGTGATTAAATCCTTTAATCAGTTAATTTTAAGTAAGGCAAAAATCCTAGATAATCTGGATGAGTCTGATTTTTCATTTGGAAGGGTTTGGAATCCAGGCTGAGGCTTTCCGGGGAGTGAAGTGGGAAGCAACAGGCAGAGGCAGAGATATAAAAACAGGCAGAGGAAAGAAAATCAACCTGTGTACAACTTCAGTTTGTGCCCTTGGGTTCCCACCAATCTGCAATTTATCCCTCCTAATTTCCTGCCCTACAAATTTTGGGTTTACTTAGCTAGTCCCACAATACCATAAGCCAATTCCTTGCAATAAATGAATAAATAAATACATATACGTAGGTAGACGATAGACATAGATACAGACACAGATATACTGTTCTGCTTTTGTGTTTAAAATCTAATACAAGGGCCAGCTTATAATTCTGCCTACTATAGGCTTTTCTAGAATGTAGCCACATATTTAGCAATCCCCAGAATCAAAACCAAAAGACCCAAGGTTAAGACTAGGTGCTGCTAAGAAAAGCATCATAATCTTGGGAAAATCACTTACCCTCTCTAAGGTTCATCTATCTCTTCTATATTTCAAGGACTACATTGCAGAGTTATGAGCATCAGATGAGGAAAACACATAAATATCCTATATATTTTAAAGTATTATATAGACTTTGCTATCTTGTCTAAAAATGCCTATGTTGTTCTTTTACTCTGTTCCCTGGGGATGACTGAAAGGGAAGTCAATGTGAATTTGGAAGAGGTCTCTGGCATGAGGATGAGCTTCTGAGGATGCTTTTGTAATGATTAACTGCTGCCCTGGGGTTGAGAATTTCAGACCAAGACCATCGATATCTGACCTTGTGGGGAAACTAAAGGTAGAGCAGCCTTGAAATTACTGGTGCAGAAATTTCATGGTTTTTATTATGATTCATATTTATTTTGCCTTCATAGCATGCACAATGCTGTAAAATAAGATCACCCACGTAAAAGAACATACAAAAAATATCTCTTATACTCCCACCTAAAGTAGCCACACAAAGGCAACCACTTCATGTGTGAGATTTTATTCTTCCCAGGAATTCAAAAGTAACAGCCATGGACAATAAATGAGCAACAAGGTAACTAGTGTTGAATTTTATTTCTAGACTTAACACATTTCTAGGGTCTGTTATTGACCCAGAGAAGTTGAGTGGACCTTCTCTGAGTGACTTCAGCTAATGAATGGCATATGCTTGGCTCTTTAACAAGTCTAATTATGTTATTATTCTGAGGTCATTTTTAGGTGACTTTACTTGCTTCTCCCAGGTGAGTTTCAATGTACTATGAAACAATTCTTTGAACAATCTATCACATTCTTAATTAAGTTTCTCATAGACATGGTCAGTGGAAATAACCTGCATTTTAGGTTTATTGGAGCACAAAGAAGTAAGAGCACATGTTAAAATTTGATTTAGCAAAATCAGATGCTATATAACCTAGAATAAGTATCCCAATTTCTAAAAATTTAGCTGTAAATACACAGGGTATCATGTTCATTTGAAGCATTATTTTGGGTCCTGTTCCTAAATTTTACTTTTATCAAAGTCAACAATTAGAAGACTTAAGTAAAGCAAATTCAATGTAATTTACACTAAACTTTCATTTTGATTATTAGAATAAAAATTTCCAAATAATTATCAAAATTATGTCCAGAGGGTATTATCTTTTCAATTGCTGTATCTGTATGAAATTTTAAGTCAATTCTCACTTAAAATGTTTGGTAACTAGATCCTCAGCAAAAATGACATATTTCTCAAAATTGTCAACTAAATATGCTGGGGAAAGTATATTAATTTCTTAAAGGTATGAAGGGATGGCTGACTGGGACAAATCTTAGCCAGTTCATTCCCTCTTGATATGTGTGAATGATGTTGAAATTGTTAAATTATGACTCAGTATAGGAACCTGTGTGGAAGACAGAAGTTAGTGCCCATGATGTAGGATAACTGGTATATATGACAAAAACAGTCAGGATCTAGAAATGTGATTTAAAAAGTCTTGAGGACATTCCATGTCCTACCTAAAAACAAAAGTGTAGACTCCTAACCTTGGCCCCATGTACACAATCCTTGAATGGACTGACACACAACTTGTAGAAATCCACAGCATTCCATTTGAACAATTATGTTATGAAAGTAATTTATGTAATAATTCTCTAAGTGTTATACTTCTGATGACTATATTTACTGTTTTAGTTACTATGTTTATCAAAAATATGGATATCTAAAAGAATTTGAAGGGCCACTTAAATGACTAGAATTCCATATGACAATTCAGCATAAAGAAGCTTGCGTTACCATATTTAAGTCACTTCTAATCCAAATATCAATTAGTTAGGTTTATACTGTTTAGAGATCAAGATAAGCATAGTAAAATTAGTTTCATGATTTCTTTCAAATTTAGCATTAAATATGCAATCAGTCCGCTTGGATATAATTTCAATAAACACATTTGAGAGGAAAAGTGAAAAATTTAAAAGCATTAATGTAAAAAGCATAAGTGTACTCTGGTTTTATATGTAACCAACTAATTTAAAACAAGATTCAGTCTAATGTAAAAAGCATAAGTGTACTCTGGTTTTATATGTAACTAATTAATTTAAAATAAGATTCAGTGTTACAAGAATCCAATTTGCTTGGGGTACCAAGACATTAATACTATATAGAGAGGTCAGATACTTACATTTATTTGCATAAAATTTGGGTTATAAGGGTCTTCATCAAGTGACTGAAATACTCAACAGGGCATGCTTTTCAGCTTCCTTCAAATATGTATGTCAAGATTCAAGTTTACCATTTAACTGTACTCGTTTACTGTAAAAAACAACACGCTGTAACTATATATAAAAGATTAAGAAACAGAAAAAATAGAAAATGTCCAAAACTTTGAAGGATAGAAATTTTAAAAGCTGACATAAAAGAACATTTCTGAAAAATCTTTAATTAAAAAACTGAAAAGAACAATTTCCTTCAAATAAGGCAACAACTTCGAATCTTAAAAGTTCCTCACTTTTCAAATAAAAACATGTCAGCAATCCTTGTGTATAGCTATGGTTGGTGTCAAACTCCACGAAATTTGAGATGAGACTGCCTATTTGAGAGCTAAGGGAATATGTTATCTCAGGCCTCAAAGGGTTTCATAAAAAGGTTGAAGGAAATGGAAATCCAACACTGGTTAAGAAAATCAGTGAATAAATTACAAAAACTGTCCATTTGCCTGTCCCTTTTCATCTTAATGTCGTATTCAAACTATTGGGCATGTAACTGAATATCTCAACTGTACCTGAAGAAATAATGGAGCGTGTCTCTGCAGTAAAACAGAACGGCGCTAAACTGATGAGTTTAACCCAGCAGAAAGAGCGGCTGTAAACATGACAAATGCCTGCTATTGATTTCAGGTTTAATTACTCTGTGCCTCACTGACAAAGCCCATCAGATGTTGTTGTGAAGTGTAAATGGAACAGACTACACTTCACTGCCCATAGGAAACTGATGGTGTCTGCAGTTTGCATTGTTTACTTTATCCTCCGTAAACTTCAGCCTTGATCAAATTAACAAGTGCTACTAACCCTCCAACAAACTACAATGCACTATGGTTTTACAGCAACAGCCTTGGAACAACAGTTCAGCAGCGTCTCATTGATAACAAATGTCAGTCTAACGGCCGCTGGTGAACCCAATAGCCCAGATCCTGCAAGTCCTGACTCTGTGGCCGTTAGGATCTCTTTCCACAAGGCTGATGTTCGAGGGAACAGAAAGATGAGTGTTTTCCCTTCTTATTGTGATGTCACTAACTAGCTGGCACCACACAACCTTTCCCAAAGGCTTCCTAAATTATTGTTTCTGGCTTCCAGTATTAGTTTTTCAAGAACATTGGTGAGTAATTATAACTAACTTTCAGTTCATTGCTAGCTTTTCCCCTTTCCTTCTCTCTTCTCATACATGGTACATTGTCCCCTTTTTTCATTGAATTCCACCCAAATTTGGCAAGCAGGGATTCATTGAAAGCTATACCTGAAAGAATCCATCATTCAGAATACTCAAAAAAGAACATATTCCTCAAGTAGAAGGTTATATATACACTTGACCTAATATTGGCTTTTCTCTGCATGGGATGTCAGAATTTGCTGCTTCACTAAAATATCAACAGAGTACACTAAATGTGTATGCAGTCAAAGCTTCGTGCAAACAGGTAAAACAATAAGATAGGATACCTGGAAGCACTGCCTTGTGTTTAGCACCTGCCATAGTCAGACATGACCTCTGAGATCCTCCTCCCAGCTCAGATCTGTCAGCTTAACTGAGCCTCTTACCTCCACTGGCCCATGCCTGCCTGTTGCTGGTATTGACAGCAACGTTCAGCATTTGTTGCCAGGGTTCCCCCCTGCACCCCGCCCCGCTTTTGTCAATGCCTAGCACAATGATGGCCATCTATTTTCCAGTTTTAAATCCCCAAGCTGGCAGACCTCAATTTCTCATCCTATATTTGTAATCTACAGAATCACTGCAATCTCTCATTTTGTCCCGGATCATGCATATTATAATGCACTTCAGACCAGTATAAAACTATGAGTTATGACATACACGGAAATTTAAAACAAAAGACAGCATCTGACCCAGCCAAGCAACTGTTTCAGTAAATTCTAGATTTCTAGTGGTGGGGGGGAGAGTAATACTAGCCACTTAACTGGCTTTAGGGGATAATTTAACAATTATAATAAATGATAGCTATAATATTTTTTAAAACCCCATATTTGCCTGATAATTTATTGAAAAATTAAGTGGCGCAAACCTTTCCTTAAAAATGATCCTACCTTCAGTGGGGGGTTGGATAAAAATAAATTATTCAAGTAGTTATATAGTCAGTATTACAATAAGTGCTACAGAATAAAGGTAAATAGAGCAACAGGAACTTATAAAGAAGCACCTGCTTCAGACCAAGAGGCTGGGAAGCTTTCGCTGAGCATGAGACATTGTGTCAGAGAACTGAGGCTGAGCTGGAGGTACCAGGTGAGGGAGCGGCATATGTGATGCTCTGAGGTGAGGGCCTGACACAACTGAGGAGCTTCAAGAAGCTTAATGTACCAGGAGCTCAGTGAACTAGATGGACAATGGCCTAGGATGCAGGTGGGGAGCTGGCCAGTGGCTGGGTCAGATAGGCCACATTAAGAATTTTGGATTCTATGCTACCCGGAGCCCAAGAAAGCCACTGAAATAAGTTCAGCAATGAGAGGGGAGACATTATTATTATTATTATTATTATTTTACTTAAGTTCAATGCAGACTGCTTTGTAAGGAACATCTCCAAGTGTACAGGAGACAAGGATGGATGCAATAACCAATTAAAAGGCTAATGTCATAGCTCAAACAAATGACAGTGGTGGCTGGGTTGGATGGTGGCTGTGGAGATGGATGGAATCCAGGTAGTGAGGACAGAAAAACAACAAACAAACTCTCCTTCTAGGCACTGTATGTAGAGATAAATAGAGATACAAAATAGTATGTATATTTTATATGTATTATATATATAATATGGTAAATACTGTATATTTAACATATTAAATGCATTTAACTAAATATATGTAACATATAGTAAAGTTGTTTTAATTTTAGAGTTCTTTACCTCCACATGTTGAATTACTTCTTTTTAGTTATTTAAACATTATTCTCCTGGATATTAGCATCCATTCTCTGATCATATGGCTTCTTTGTGGATTCCTTAAATATTGTAAGAGGAGAGCCATCTCATCACAGCATCATGCATGGATTCTAGTTTTAGGCTCTCTGTTAGAGTTTGGAAGCATTTCTAGATTTTATTCTTAGAGACCAGATCCCACAATAGCTTGCTATTTTTAACTGGTTGCTTTGCATCCTTCACAGTAAGGAGAAAAACCTCTGATGTGTTCTGCATGGTTAGCAGTCAAGGGTGGCCGGGATGCCTCCTGAACCACCCTATTTGTTTCAAACGTTATCCGTTATCCGAACTGCCCTCAGTCACAGGCCTAGAGGAGAAGAACAATGCCCACAGGGATATCTTGAGGCAGAAGGCAGCTATTAGGCATTTTGAAAAGGTGCCTCACGACTTCCAATATGAATGGAAATAATTATGAATTCCAAGCCAGCTCAGGCTGCTTCAGAAAACACTTCCATCTCTGGAATTCAGCTTTCCTTAACTCTCCCAGACTTAATGTGAGACAGGAATGTGGCTTTCGTTTCTCATGATTAATCGGAAAAGAGACTGTTCTACTTCTCTTAGCAAACCATTCATATTAATTTACCCCATATCTCTCTGTTCTTACACAAACAACACCTCCTGTAGTCTGTAAAACTTTTGATCCTTGGCATTTGTGAACAAATCAACTATGATTGTTAAAATAGTAAAGTCATATGTTCCACTTTATAATTTTATAATGCTTTCTAATTATTTAGTAAACACCTATGAACTGAATTCATCGAGCAAAGATCCACAAACCCCATAGAGAAAATTGAAAGAGTTGAAGGTCAAATTTTATAACAATTTGTGGAAAACCTAGACAAATTTTACCCAACAGGTAAAATAAGTTATTTCTTAATGACAGCATCTAATCATTCTCACCCAAATACTGAGCAACTACTATACAGAAGGCTTTAAACTAGGTGGGCGTCACTAAGTAGCATCAGGGTATAGGAATGAATCAAGAATCTGTCCTCACCTTCGTTATTTAAAATACTAGATACATTAATTTAAAATTGCCCTTTAATTACTTTGCCTCAAACTGCTGAATCAAGATGTCTGTGACTGTGATCAAATCTAAGGTAGTCTCAGATGAAGCCTAAGGAAGCCATGATTCCTCTGCATGGAGAGAATCAGCGACTAGGGTTTTGATCTTCACCAGAGGTTACATCACATCATCTGTCACTGTCCAAATACAATTTTCTTTTTTCGTAAATGAGTCAGTCACAAACCTCTGATTGCACCATTTCAAATGCAAATAATTCTGTTCCAACTGCCTCTTTACATTAGCTAAATGAAGTCATCAGTAACCAAAATTGGAGAAAATCTTAACACAACTGCCGTAAACAACTTTTAAAGTTTTATATCCCATACGAATGAAACTGTTATGAGCTAGTTAAGATTCATTAGAGACATCCACCCTTGATATGATTCATATTCAAAAACAACACTTTCCCCCCTCACCGAGAGTGGCCGGAGCAAATTATAATCAAAGATAGATTTCTTGGAGGGTGATGATACCATTAGATTTAAGGAATTAAAAATACATGAAACTTTTGAGTTAATGAACAGGGTCCTTAACTGCTCATTTAATTCAAACAGCTGTTTGTTAATGCCCTAAGCAGTGTCATAAACTGTGAAAATACTGTTGAGTGCAAGACACTAGTTAATGCTATAAAGCAACACATGCTCTAATATTAAAAGGATTTAATGGGATTAATAGAGAATAAAACATTAACTCCCTATTATGATGTTTTAGAACCCAAGGGCAAATTCTGGCTAAAAAGGACTCTGGTTCTAAAACCACAAAAAGTAAACTCCAGCACTGTACAGCAAATCATGGCAATTTTATGCCCCTGAAAAAAAGTGGAACCCTGATAAGATCACATCTGTTCCAATCACATACTGGATAAAATCACTGTTTACTAAAGTCCTAAATAACTAAAAATGTGGAACCCCAACAAGATCCCATCTGTTAAGGCTACATCTTGGACATGGTCCCATTAGAAAAATTTCATATAATAATGTTCTAGCATAGAAGAGTGAAGAATTTGAATTTCATTTAATGAATTTTGTCTATAGACTTGTGTGCTGATTTGCTGCAAATATATCATGATGTGAATTATAATGCACCTACTTTTCCTATGGGTATTTGCTATAATTTTAAAAATGAAACTAAAATTAATTTGAAAAAATATACTTCAAAGTCTTTCTCCAGGAATTCCAGGAATTTTAGTTAATTTCTGCTGATTTCATTCCTTACATTGCATTAAAGATTATTTTTATATGCAACTTATGAATAATCTTGTAATATGTCATATAAAATTTATAATAATGTCCTTTTTTGACATTTTAGCTTTTGAAAATACATGAAGAGTTTAAATTCTGGACTAAATATGTGACAACTCACAGAAAAATGCTTTCATATTTGATACTCTTTTGCAGTGTCAGATTTTACTCAATAGTATAACTAAATTTTATTTTAGATTTAAGATAATTATCAACTTATATGTACCATTATTATTAGAGAATGAGGATTGATGGATTTAAAAAGGTTAAAGTAGTTTTTATGAGGTTGGTGAGATTAAAATATTTTAAGTGTCTATAAAAATACAATAGACCATAATTTTTGGAGTATACTCTAACTTTTAACCATTGTAATATTTTAATTTTCTTAGAATACTATGAAAACAAGCTTTTCAAACTTTTGTTTTAAGCAAACATTTTAAAAAATCACCACTATTTTATTGCATCCTAATTATGTGCTAGGCACTATGCTAAAACATTATAAATATAACTTAATTTAATCTTCACCTCAAAATCCATGAATATATAGTATTGTTTTAACCATTTGACTGATGAGGAAACTGAGCCTTAGAAAGGTAAATCAAATTCCCAGGATAGATTCTCAGAATTAAAAAACCAGGAGTGTGTGGTTACAAAGCTCATATTTATAACTATGGTGTTCCAATGCCCCAGCAGGCATTCTCTTTGCATAGAATATGAGGAAATTAAAAGTACTAGAACAAGTACTGCATGATTTCACTTATATGTAAAACCTAAGGAACAAACTGAACTAACAAGCAAAATAGAGACAGACTCATAGAGAGCAGGCTGACAGCTGGGGTGTGTGTGTGTGTGTGTGTGTGTGTGCATTGCAGGGATGGTGATGGTATTGAGCAAAAAAAGAAAAGGAGAAAACTCATGAACACAGACATAGTCCGTGGAGGGAGGGAGAGGGTGAGTGGAGGTGGAAGAGTTTATAGGGGGGGAAAAATGTTGATGGAAATAAATAAATAATTGATTAATTTCAAAAGACTAATAAAATGAGCATGTTAATTAATAGCTATGGCTGGGATTAATGCAAATATACGAGCTAGATCATTTCTAAAAATGTCTACTTGCAACAAATAGATTAACTTCCTCTTAAGGCCTTCAGATTGGACACCAGGTTGCCCTGGGCTGGTTATTTTGTTCCTCTTTCAATTCATTTTCTAGGTGAATCATGTGCTTGTTTTCATTGGACGAAAAAATAATTATACAATTCATCAAAACTTTCCTTTGCTTTGGCCTTCAGCAAATTTGAAGCTAAATTTATTTAAATATTTATTCAACATTGATTTAGCTTGGGTGAGGAATGCATCAGCAGTTAGGCTGGTTGTTTTATTTCCACTTCAGCATGCTGTCATTCCTTGACAGACGAAATTAAAATGTGTCTATTATATAAAAAGTTGAGTGTGGAGCTCTGTGCTAATGGGAGACATATTTCCAAATTATTCCATTGATGTTTTATTGAATGGAGTTGTAATGATTGAATTCATGGTGATTAATTTTCTATCTCAAAATATTCAAGAGAAAGTTATAAAGGTCGTTTAAACTATTGAATCCTGTAGGGTCTTCCAACTGTATTCTTGCAGTAAATCAGTCTTTTATAATGCAGTACAATTAAATCGTATTGACATAATTTTTTCAAATATAATTTCACTAACTATAAAAATGTTCTATTTAAAAATATTTGACAGCCAGTTAGTTTTGAAGCCACCAAAAGAAATAATTGGAAAAAAAAATCGAAAGAAAGGTATGAAAGTTACAAATTTCAGAGCAATAAAAGTAATGATTTCAAAATTAAGGTAGGATATTAATCTTCATGAAATTTCTTATTAAAAGTATATCTTTGACAACCACTCAGGTTAATAATTATCTTACAACGATAAACATCATATATTTTATGTGGAAGTATCTTCAAAACTAAAACAGAAAGAAAAATTTAAGGTTAAATTAATTTGCTATACATCCTACATGAAATGTGAGTTATAGAAACTTTTCAAGAAATGTGTTTGACAAGAGAATATCTTTCTATAATCTGGCAAGAGGATATACTATTAAAAGCAAGTTCACTGGTTTATTATTAATTAGTCTTCTTTAAACTGAGAAGCATCTATTTATTAAGGTGTCATTTCTTTTGGTAAATTAAACATATCAGGAACTTAAAATAATTGGTTTCAAATATTTGAAATAATTCAAGAGTATCTGCACATATAAAATTATCCATAGTTAAAATGACTATTATTAACAATCACATTTGTAAAGATATTGAAAAGGCTCATTATTTATTTAAAAGCAGCATTCATAAAAAATGTGAACTTTTCTTTCAGTTTGAAAACTGTATTTTTTCTTTCAACAAATAGTATCCATTTCTTTATCTTTATTGTTAGGAATAGCAAACACAATTTTTCTAAATAGTGTTGATAATATACCATTAACAGAGTAATTCCACAAATACAACTACAAATAGTATGTAAACAGTGGTGGCTTGCTGGAAAAATGCTTTTATAGTTCAATGTCCTATTTATTTCATTACCAATTGTAATTTGTAATGATGATGTAGTAATAGAGCAGAATTAAAATAAGAAAGTTTGCAACAGATTTCAATTTCCTAACCCTAAAAGTTGTTAAAGGCATTTTAATTTCCCAAAACAAAAGATACAATTGTATACAACACTCTATTTTAGGTCTAACCTTATTAAAAAAAATAAAAACAACATTAAAGAAACCTATTCTCTATTTAGAGCAAGTGAAATTTATGTTAGTAACTCCAATTAACTCTAATGGGAGTCACATGAATAACCCTCAAAAGCACTAAGAAGAAAGGAGTCAGAGAGGAGTCTAGATATAATTTCATGTGAACTGTTGAAATGTCATTGAAAACATCTGTGAAAATTGGTTAAGAAAGCAGGAAAATATTTTAAATTCTGATACAATGAATTTGTGTCTTGTCACAGACCTGAATATATGCAAAAAAATTAAGCTTTTAATAAATTTTTTAAGGAAAATTTAATTTTCTTTGATTCTAGCTTGAATTGAGGAATGAAGCTAGGTTTAAGAGAAAATGAATGAGTAAATTGATTACCCCTAAATCTTAGTACCCTCTAGATTTTATACAAAGGAAATACCTTTTCTGACTTGTAAATATATCTTTTAGGGTCTGTTGTGATATATAGTCTTTACATATTTTCTACATTGAAAATTTATTTAAATCAGTTTTCACAATAAACATGTGAGGTGTCTATTATTTTACAAATTTTAAACATTTCAATGATTGGAGAGATTTTTTAAAAAGATTTTATTTATTATGTTTAGAGAGAGGGGAAGGGAGAGAGGCAGAGAGGGAGAGAAACATCAATGTATGGCTGCTTTTCACCTGCCTCCAGCTACAGAGCTGGCTGGAGACTTGGCTTGCAACCTGGGTATGTGCCCTGGTTGGGAATCGAACCAGTGACCTTTGGGTTCACAGGTCAGTGCCTTATCCACTGTGCCACCAGCCAGGGATGGAGAGGTTTTTAATGACATGCTCAAGTTGCTCAAGTGAGCTCTGTAGAGGCCTATCCAATTCTTTGGAGCCCTAATCCTCAGATCTGAGAAGCCACGCTACCTAGGGTTTATTTCAGTATGTATTTATTTATGAATGGCAAGTTTTAAAACAGTGATTAAAAGTCTACACCCTTAATTATCTCAAATTAAGACGTTTTCTTATAATGACCAAAAGCTAATGATTCAATACTATTTAAATAAAAATAAGTAGATATAAAATATCTCAACAGCACCAAAATTTTGAGATACACTTCTGAAAAAGAGTTGTTTATATGAGGCAGGCAATGATGAAAATTATTTAGTGTGCTGAAATGGTAATGATTTTGTCTCCATTGGATGCTTGTTAGATTTGGGTCAACCAACTCTGCATGCAATTGCAAAAGAAGAGGAAAAAAATTAAAGAATATATGCAAAATGTTAGAAACTCATAGATTGACTTTTGTATCTAAAAGATGTTATAATTAAGGATTTAAAATAATTATAGGTCTGTAGAAATAGTTTTCTTAGAACACGCAGCTCTACCCTTTCTTTTTAATTCTACAGTGCCTGGCTGGTGGCTCAGTGATTAAGGTGCCGGCCTGCGAACCCAAAAGTTGCAGGTTCGATTCCCCAGCCTAGGGCACATAATGAGGTTGCAAGTCAGGTCTCCAGCCAGGTCCATAGCTGGAGGCAGGTGAAAAAGGCAACCATACATTGATTTCTGTCTCTGTCTCTCTCTGCTTCTCTCCCTACCCAACTCTCTAAAAATAATAAATAAAATATTTAAAAAATATTCTACAGTGTATACAGTTTTAGAAAAGATTCCTAGTACACCTAGGAAGTTCATTTTTTATGTTTTATGAAAGTTCCTAGTGTTAGGTAGCAGCTAGGCATGAGTGCGGGAGGGAAATTAAGCAGGGCCCTCGCCATTACAATCCAACAAAGAACCTGATACAGGAGGCTAGAAGCAAAAAGGAGACAGGTCTCACTCACTGACGCAGCAGTCCTGAGCCCAGTTTGATAAAATTGCCAGGTGTCCTGAGCACCACAGCAAAAATAACCTAGGAGAAGGGGAGTCCCTCAGACTGTGCTGGGGGGTGGGGTGGGGGTGCTTCTGAAAGCTTCTGTGGCAATCTCATTAGGATTGACATGTGCCCCAAATGTCACCAACAGGGATTCCATAGGAAAGGGGGCTGGGCTGGGTTCTTGAGACTCTCCTGGGAAGGGAACCTCTGCTGTGACTTCACTAAGACAAAGAGCCTTCACTAACTGAGAAAGAAAGCCTTTGTAGCTGTACATTATTCCCAATATTTAGAAGCAAAGAAGGAAGGGGAACCTAGAAACTGACTGAAGTATGTAACCCCTGAACCCCCAATAGTCCGGGTACTTAGGTTAGCTAAGTACCCACATTTAGCCTTGGTTCAAGTGTGTAGCACACACTCACTTACTAACACTTCCTTCTACACATGGGGCATTTAGACTAGCTAGGTGCCTGCTTGCAGCTTTGTACTCATGAGTGCTTCATAAATGAACTTACGATCTCATTATATTATGCATGTTCGTCTCTCCCTTGAATTGGTGTCTTTTGAGGGAGATAAGAACCAGGTCAGTCAGGGGAGGGGGGCTCCTGACTCAGGCCTCTCTCCCTCTAACAATAGTAACCAGCAATGGCACACCATTACGGAAAAAGCACTGTATCCAACATCTGCTTAGACCTCAGACCTATCTGAACATGTGCCTACTTACAAATGGCAGTTTTTAAAACAGTAATTATAAGCCTGCATGCTTAATTATCTCAAATGTTTTGAGAAATTCTCTAATAATGATCAGGACATTTTAACGCAATTGAAAAATATTAATGGTAGCTACAAAACATTAGCTACTAGCTACTGAAAAATGTAATTCATTCTAACCATATGTAAGGGTCCCATTTTCAAAGCTGACTTTATAAAGCAAATGCCCACTGACTTCAAAAGAAGTTTTATGTTTTTGAATACTATATTAGAAACTACTAAAACATCCCATTGTCTCTCCTCCCTCATGTGTTTCCCTCCCTCCCCTCCCTCACCCCTTCTTTTCCCTCTTCAATCCTCCTCCTAATGTTTATTGAGCAGCAGGCAAGTGTCAGATTTCATGCTGATGCTCTGGATAAAAACTTGCTCTTAGTATAGTACACATGTGAAACACTGAGTTTTCACACCTGTTTCTTTTATTAGCAAAAAAGATGCTAGCATGGTCAAACCAATGAAATCTTGATGACAAGCCAAAGAGCAAGTGCTGATTTTCAAAACTGAACAAGAGATGTACTTTTCTGCAGTTCACAGTTTGTAGAGCTCTAAACCAAAATTTCATAAGGTCCGAAACTAAACTGTTATTTCACTAAAATAAAATACTTTTAAATAGAGAGATAGTTTTGGAAATATGAAATTAAAATGCATTTTTATTATATAGAATATCAATTTTCTCTAAAGTGCTAAACATTGAAGGTGATAGCCTGTACCTACATAATATAAAAATGTAAATTAAAGCTAAGGTAACAGGCGATAATGTTAAATATTTGTTAACTTTGTCATCAATAATGAAAACAGACCCTTAGATGTTTTGCTGTAGCCAAATTTAAACCTAGAAAGGGCAACTTACATAGTATTAGAGTTTAAGCATTTACTTTAATTTTTAAAAAGTAGTGGTGTTCATAAATAAATATGTAAAGATTAATAGGACCAATTGCATGGCACACATATTTGAAAATAACATAAAATATAAATTAAACACTCATTTTTATATTGTGCAGAAGCATATAAAATACCTCATTTAGTAGTAGATGTTTTAAAGAAAACTTCTTTAGATTTTGCTGATGCAAAAGTAACTTTCATGCCAGAATTATCTAGAATTCCATAGAAATATATACAATTAAAAGAAGAAAATACAAACAGAGTGATACTTATCTGTACTCGACCAGGCCTATTTTCTTTAATGGGACACCTTTCATTTTTTAGATACATGATTTCTTTTAGATGTGGATATCTTTGATTGCTTGGGAAATCCCACCAAAACGATCAGTAAACCTGTCTTAAATTTTTCTTGAGTCATTTTTTCAATTTGCTTAAGTTTGACCATATTTGAAGATTTTTATTTAGCTTGCTAATGTGGAGAGTAGAGAGCTGATCATAACATATACCCTGTGTGATAGATTGACTTTTGGTTTGTCCTACTAGCTCTCTACACTCTTCTGGCAAAATACCTTGACTTTTATCCACAGACGTGGATTTGTGATCAAATACAACTGAGTTTAGTTGTCTGTTTCATTAAAAAGTTGAAGTTCTTTTCAAAATTCATTTATTACTCTATACAAATGATCCAAAAATGTCTAGCAAGCATGACCCATACATACTTAGAAAACTCACCATGAGGAAGGGGAAATCTGATTTTGACATGCTGGAGGGCAAGTTCAAAGCAAAGTCTGACCCAGCCTCCCTGGGGGAGAAGCCACAGAACTTCCCCACTGGCTGTCCCAGCCAACTGTGGTATGTAACTAGGTTTAATACTATGAGGACACATGTCCTCTTTGTCCTCATGCACCTTGGTAACTACTATAACACTAGCAGACCATCCAACTGACAGTAATGGTGGATGACTTGTTGAAGACAGGGGTAGAACATGCCTAACCCTAACCTCTGGTGCTCTTATTTCCCCTGATGATATTAAGAGGCAGCAGAAGCTTTACAAAGCTCTTTAAGGGAACAATCAGACTTCTTTTCTTTTCTCTGCAGGGTAACAATGACTAAAGTTGATCCCTTAGCCTGAATAATAAGACTTTTGGGGGAGGTGCATGGCCAGTATTAAATTCAGCAACAGAGCAAGGGACACTAGGAGTAGAAGAATAATATACAGATGAGTCAAAAGTAGGTTTATAGCTGCTCGTACAGAAAACAATACAATAAATAATACATAATGATACAAGAATAAACTCTGTTTCATGTACTCACAACTGTAAATCAACTTTTGACCCATGTTTACATGTGGCTTACAGGATCAAGGCTTGATGCCATTGAATTTGACTATTAAAAAAAATAAAAACTGCCCTGGCTGGTAGCATAGTGGATAAGGCTCCGGCCTGCAAACCCAAAGGTCACAGCCAGGGCACATAACCAGGTTGCAAGCCAGGTCTCCAGCCAGGTCCGTGGCTGGAGGCAGGTGAAAGGCAATCATTCATTAGTGTCTCTTTCCCTCTCTGCCTCTCTCCCTTCCCCTCCTTCTGAAATATAAAATATTTTAAAAAAGAAAAAGAAATTAAATCTCATTTTGGAAACAAGACATGTTGTCTAACTTAAAAAATTTCATATTCAGTAAAATTTTATTATGCATTTTTACTTCAACACTATCCTACATTTCAAAAAGATATTCTAAACCAAATGAATTTGAAGATGCATATGTTAGTAAAAGCACTTTTACTTTCTAGTTCATATAAATTTTTTCAGAAGAGTCAATAGGCAAATGAAGAAATTGATCAATGTAAAAAATCATACATGTGATTATTTATTCATTTAATGAATATTAATTAAGCACCTATTTTGTACCACCTATCTTTTAGGCATTGAGACCAAAGCAATGAGCAAACAACTTTTATCTATGCAAGTATAATTTAAAAGTCATAATTATTGGTGCTGGCCTTCGAACCCAAAGATTGCTGGTTCAATTCCCAGCCAGGGCACATAACCAGGTTGTAAGCCAAGTCTCCAGCCAGGTCTGTAGCTGGAGGCAGGTGAAAGGCAACCACACATTGATGTTTCTCTCTCTTTCTTCCTCCCTTCCTGCCCTTCTCTCTGAAAATAATGAATAAAATCTTTTTAAAAAATTCCTTAAAAAATTATAATTAAAATAATGCATTTTTTGCATAGGGCCCATTGAATTCAAGAGTTAACAGAGTAAGAACAGGAACAAGAGAAAGCCAGAGAAATATCCCACTTCTGCTACAAAAAGAAAAGTTAAAATGTCAACATCTCAATTTAATAGATTTCATTAATTCATTTAGTTAGTTCAGGAATATTCACTGAACATATATTATGCAGTGTTGTTATGTAGAAACATTTTTTAAAGCAAATAATATATCAGGCTTCTACAATTTCATCTGTTTTTTATAAAATACAGATTTAGGTAAAAAATGATACTATAAGGAATTAAATAAGAAAACAGCTACTCTTCAATGGGTTAATATTAATACTAATATAAACTTTCATTTTATGATTAATGCAATTCATATCATTATAAATTCCTATACTATTCCATTTCTTGAAGAAATCCTCATCTATTTGAACAGGTGTTTTTTATGCTATGTATAAAAGGACTCAAAATCCTTCCATCTTTTAACTAGGTAACTTTGTTTTATGTTCTATTTATACTTCATAAATCCATTATAAGCCCATCTGGAAAAGCAATTATTTCCAGGCATCAACTAATTTACTAGACTTCTTTCTCAATGGATATGTGGTTTCTACTTTAAAACACCAATTTCCATAGCAAATCAGGTGGATTTTGTTTCTGCATCCCTGTTTATACATAAGCTAAATTAAGAAGGTTGTCATCATAGGTGTAGCAGCTGGCCAAATTGAAGTTGTAAGACTTGGGGGTCACAATCACATGGGCAGTTAGAGGAGCTCAGGTCCAGAGCATTTCACCCCCAGGCTCTTTCCCCTACAGAGCCCTGCAACTAAACCATTCTGCATTTCAATGCAGTGAACAAGGTATACATTTAGAATCTATTCTTTAGCCACTTGCTCTTGCACATGTATGATATAGAAGTAATAATACCTAGCTTGATCTCACAAGTTCAATGGGTAACATTATGTAAAAATATAAAGGTATTGTCATTGATATCAACCCAAAAGTATTGATAACTGTGAAAGCTTGCTACATGAATGTTATGCTATGTTAGCATTCTGAAGCTCCAGAAGATACCCAGTTGCTGAAGATGAGTTATTTGGTTCTTTGGGTGTCAACTACCTATTAATATTTATCTCCATCTACGTGAGAAAGTACAGAACTCCTTATTTATTTTGCAAAGTAAAAAATAACATCCATGTTTTCTCTGCATTGGAAGATTGGGGATTTATTTTACATTTAATAAGAGTAAAGAGAATTAGATGAAATTTGACAGAAGTATCTTCATTATGTAAGCAGTAAAGCAACATAAAAAAAAAAAAAAACCTTGAAGCCACATAATATATGAATTCAATATATAAGTCAAGTGAAAATTAAAATTGGTGGATATGTACAAGTCTAAGAAAATGGGGTTTGAATTCTAAGAATCTAATGAGTGGAACTGCTCTTTGGCTAGGATTATCAGTGAGGATTTTTATAAGAATAAAATGACAAGAAGGATCGAGATATGTACTTAGGAGAGAGAGGACACATTGTTGCAGAGGAAAGCAGGAATTCAAAGACTTTTAGGTCACAAGGAGACTGGAAGTTCACAACATGGAGAGGAGGCCAATGGGGCTGAGCAAGGGGGGCAAGTGGTAGAGTGATCAGGATAAAAAAATCTGAGAGGTAAGGAAAGATCATGTGTGACTTTGCATGCCAAGGCAATACATTTAGATTTTATTTGGAGGGTCACAGGAGCCATTAGAAAGTTTAAGCAGGGGCATGGCCTGATTTACATTTTCAAAAAGATCACAGCTCTGTGGAGAATTGATTATAGAGGCAGGCACCAGTGAAAACAGGATCTTAAGTGTCAGCAGAGAAGAACAGCTTTGATTAATAAAATGTGCTAGTGGAGACCTGTTGTGATGCAGAAAATGTTAATTTCCTTAAAAATGCATACAATTTAAGAAACTATGTCCTTTTGTGGTTTTTACAGGAATAGGTTTAAAAAATACAGACCTTATCATGTTAGGGCCTTTCAGCTTTTGAGTTAGAGAAGAGCCCGGTCCTTATGAAGATGAGGAATCATGGGGATGGCTATGGTGGGTCATCATCCTAGACTCAGGGAGGCCGTAGTTACCCAGGACCTCCCTCCATGCCCGCTCCATTCATACAAATCAGCAAGACCCACCCTGCCTGTAGAAGTGTTCTAGCGGCTCATGGAAATAGTGAATTGAGCACAAATGAAAAATGAGGTACCCAATGAGTCACACAAGCAGTAACTAATCCAGCAGGTAAAATGATAAAATAACCTCGATATCACATGTACTGTACAGTAAGCACTGAGTTAAGGTCATTTCATTTACTTTATACTTTAATATTGCCCCAATTTGAAACATGAAAAAATCTAAGATTAATAGCGGTTAAATAACTCGAGCAAGTTGACAAAACTTGTGAGTGTTGTGAGTCAAATGCAGTTTTTCTGACCCCAAAGCGTCTCTTTCAATCACTGTTATCTCAGTTTTCAAAGGAAGGAGTCGTTGCTTTGAGGTATTCCAGACAATGAAATCTTTACTAGGTGATAGTGAAGAGTCAGAATTTTCAGAAAGGATAAAAACAAAGGTAAGGCATTCCAGCAAAGACAAAGGAAGGGATCCTAGAAAGACATGAAAATACCTAGAGGGGACAGAATTGGAACAAAATCTTTTCTTTGGGGCCAGTGACAGACACTGGCAGTTAGATATTACCATTTCAACTATATTCTGGCCATTAGGCAGTCAATGGAAATAGTAAACTAATCCCTGGTCTAGTCCCAACACTTTCTACAATTTTTTATTTTTTATTTTTTTACAGTCTTTCTTCTTCCATCTGCAGGTCAGATAGGGGATTTGTCCAAGGAGAGCCAGGACCTCTGGATTGCTGAAGCCGGGGTCTTTGAAAGATCACACAGGTCACTCACTAATCAAGGTTATCCACGTGGGGTGTTTTGAGAAACAATCAAAACATCATTAGGTTAAGCTACTAAAGAGTTGTGGCATTTTGTTTCACTTCTGGAATCGCTTATTCCAACTAACACACAACGGAAAGTTCATCTGGTGAAGATGTGAAGTTAAGGCAGAGTTAACTCTGCAGGTTGACTCCTCCAACATCTGTTTCTAATGCTCTCCTCTTTTTTTCCTGGATTGACTGTAGAGCCAGGTTCCCTGGGAATTAATGTGGATCATGAAACACTATTCTGGTCAATGAGATGCAAATGTAAGTTTCATGAGTATGTCCCTTCCTCAACTCCTTTCTTTTTGCTTCACAGAGATACCCAATTTATACCAGCCTCCCTGAACTACAGTATTGTGTCAATCCCAGAAACTGCTCACCTACAGACTCCTATAAATAAACAAAGAAACCTCTATTTTGTTCAACAATAGTTATTCTGGTGTTTGGCTACTTGCAGTTGAACACAATTCTACACAATACAAAAAAGTTAAGTGGGTGCAAAACAGTGTTTCTTACTGGGGGGTGATTTTTCCCTCCACCCCAAGCACTGGGAATGTCTGTGAATGTCTGGAGCCATTATTTTTGGGGTCACAACTGGAAGAATGTTACTGGTATCTAATGGGCAGGGGCCCAGAATGCACAGGGCAGTCCTTCACAACCAAGGATTATCAATCCAAATGTCAATAATGCTCAGATTGAGAAACTAGGTGCTACAACATGAAAACGCAGCTCTGTGGCATTCCAAGGGGATGTTAAGATTATTTTCTATAGATAATCATATGCCACTGTAGGGCTTCAAACAAGAGTATCATGAATAAAATGTGAAATCTGATCTGGGATTTTATACAGAAAAGGAGTGGTAGAGAGCTGAAGTCCAGAGTTCAGAAGCCCAGCTAACAGGTTGCTGATTAGTCCCAGAGTGTTGGTCCTGAGTAAACAAAAGGGAGGAAGCAAACTCAGTCTATTAGGGAAGAAGAGTTTGGTGAGAGAATAACAGATGTGGATGATGGAGAGCTGGAGTTAGTGTTTCAGAACTGGGTATTGAGCTAGCAGAATGATATCAAACATGCATATGGAAAAATTAAACATTTAACCATTTTAAAATTTTAATATTTGCTAACACATAACCCTCCCAAAATAGTGAAAGCAAACTACCTACATATAAAATATTTTTTTCCACTTCTGAGTTGGCTGGAAGTATTGGAGGGCATTACACATGGAATATCAAGGTACCCATTATTTGAACAAAGATATATTTCCTCCTTAAAGCCTAATGAAGAAATAATTTTCCCTATTAAAAGAGCACTCTATGTTTTTACAGATTACGGAAAACATGGCACAAAGAAAAGGACACAATATTGAGATGAAAGGATAAGCAGAGTTATCGGAAGAATCACATAGGGATAAAGAAACTCTTTTTCTAGTTCCACAAAGCAAGCAGCTACTAGCATTGTGCAGAGGTTATTGGGCAAAACAGTCTTCATAATAATATGTTTTAATTAAATCTTGGGAATGAGGATAGATACAGAGTTTGAAACCATGAAACTAGAATGTGTTTTTTTGTTTGTTTTGTTTTAGTGAAGATGAGTATAAAACAAAATGTGTCTTCAACACCCACAAAAGAACCTAGAAGTAGAAGAAAATAAATGAAAACCAATATTATTTTCAAACACTTGGCTATAGTTTCCATCACCATCAGGAGGAAGTAGGCGTTAATAAGTGTACTATTTAAATATCCTCTGCCATATCCTTATTATAAGTAAATTATGGCTAAGTAAATCTTATAAAAATGTATAGAGCCATCATTCGTAGAGCAGCTTCCGACATGCTCCAGTCAACTGGTAAAATTCATTGTTTTCATGAAGTGTTCAGTTAAATAGTGCTCCCCAATACTATTATATAGAGGTTCTTATCATGGGTCAACTTTACTTGAACTAGAGAAGAGGTAATTGTTATAAACATATTAATAACAAATAGGTTTTAGCAAAGAGCCTTATGAATATTGTGAAAATTTCTTTTTTGAAATGTAGCATATTTCTTCATAAAACTTTATCAAACCACATCATTTAACCTATTTATCAGAATTTCTCTCATTTTTTACAAAGAAAAGTCTACCACATATTTTCCCCCGAGATTTCTTCTAAAAGGCAGAAGCTAGATATTGAATGAAGGCCCAGTAGAAAGACTGTTCACTTAGAAATGCTTCTGAGGTAACTTTATTGAGATAAATATCAATGCCTTACATATAATATCTATGGGATGAGTTTAGAGTTTAGTAAATTACCATTGTTTTTTCATCCTTGTTGCTGATGTGTAACAAAGTCCAATAGATTACAACACTTTATAAATAACATTTTCCCCTACCAAAGTCCAAAGTTACACTTTATCGAGGACAGTTCTAATCAATAAGATAGGGGACTCAAGTTGCTCTCCAACTACCCGCAAGCATCCTGGAAGTTAAATAGCTTGTTTCTTCTCAAATGAAAGACTTAACTAAAATAAGCAGTATGAACAATCTCCAACTGTGAACTAATTAAAGACAATTCCCTTTCAAGGTTTTCTTTTTTTTTACTAGATGTCATTTGTGACTTTATTTTGTTTCCCTTAAATTTGTTCTATTTTACATGCCTGCACTCTCTAAGATTTATCCTTAAATGGCATGATATTTTAACATTGGAAATTATTTACATTCTAATGGGTCACACTTAAATTAATATTAAACTATTTACAAATTATTAAAAAGTAATAAAGATATTATAATTCTATGAAACTAGTAGAAGTAGCTTGATTGAAAGAACAGGTAACTTAATACTTTTTCAAGCCCATCATCATTATGTCCACAAAAGCATAACTAAATGATTGTAGCTAAAGCCCCCAAACTATATGCCTTCTTCCCTCCATAATCTCAGTTCTTTATGGCCTACTTCCACTTCCACTGCCAAATTTCTAACGTTGAAAAGGTTGGGGGAAATAATTATAAAGTTATCTTAGGATGTAAAATCTAAAATCATACAAGATTTAAAAATGCCTAAACAACAGAAAAGTCAACAGAATAGAAGTAATCTACTATTCCTGCTATAAAAATCTAAAGAAAAGATTCTAGAAAAATATTAGAACTAAACAAAGAAGGAGTACTATTCCTAGAAAAAGTTCTATGGATAGTCTGTTGGCCTACTGACCAGAATGACCATTTTCTTATCTTCTAAATTTCTTTCAAAGTCTATTAATTTATTAGAGGTTACCTGCCAGGCACTATGTGTATATTATTTTCTCTATAATGCAGCAATATCTTGAGTTAAATACTGTTTTTATCTCCATGTTCATAGGAAAGAATCTTATATAGCTAATAGAAGTTAAACCCATAGTCTGACTGGAATCAGTATGATACCAAAAGTTGCACACCAATCTATTGTCTCTCATTCTTTTCTCTTTGAATAGCCTGCATACTTTTTGGCCTAGATGTTCCCAGTATCTCCTTATTTTCACACCAATATTAGCAATTTAGCCTCTAATGATCTTCAACTTAACTTCCAGATGTCTAAATATTTTTTATGAGTTATTTTTTAAAGGTTTGAACCCATTTTTTTCAAGAATGAGTTTGAATTAGTTTCATAGTCTCTGTCATCTTGTTCTTTTCTACCATTCAAAAAATATTTCTCATGATTTCATTCAGAAACCTATTGTTCTTTCTAAACTGGTATTATTGATTATTCTCAAATTTATGTTATTTTTTAAGTATGCTATTAAAAGAGTTTGAGTTCATACTATTTTCAAGGCTTGGGCAAGAAACCTTCATGCTTCTACTATAGCTTTACCAATTCCCATCTTATGCCTTATTAATACAGTGTTCTTGCTGAGAATACCCTTGTTCTTTTCAATTTTAAGTACAATCCACCGTTTATAACACATTTGAATTCTCAGTCTATCAAAAGGCATGCAATATTGACCTAGCATTCTGAACACTTCTTAGAATTTTAATAACATTTGTGGGAGACATTGACTGCTTACCAAATACCCACAGGCTGGCCCACATCACTCAGTCCTATTGCAACGGGACTCCACTCTGGCCATAAAGAAACATGAATTAGTCCGAGATCAAGACACTTAACAGATGCTATTTGATTCCTCAGATTTTTCTTACCCTATATGGAGACCACAGAGGTATGTGTTTGAAATGGTAGAGCCAGAGACAAAAATGAACCACAGCCCTATGTTACTTTGTGAGAGTGAACAACCCTGGAGAGTCACAGAGATCCAGTGAACTTTCATGAGTCAGAAGTCAACATCTGTAGGTATAAACTACTAATGTTTGGAAATTGTTACTGGTGGATAGCCTAACCAATTTTCATATTTTCATCAGTACAGGTAACTGATAGAAGACATAGGTAACTGTGTTAAAATTAAAAAATAAACTAAAGCAAAATACGTGACATTTGATGAATAATGAATAGTCCATGGAGGTGGAGAGGGTTTGATCCAGTAAATGGCACAATGTTTTAAAATGCTGTCACCTCTAATAACTTGAAGTGCCCACCATTTGGGCAATGAGCTCCAGGGCAGCTCCAACCTTTGGAAAATGGAACCTTAGGAGTATATGTTGGTTGGCAAAGTATTACCAAAACAAACAAACAAACAAACAAACAAACAAACGATTTAGCAAGAAATATTTCAGTCTGATAGCAGAAATTGGTGAAAAGTCATAGCATTATAAACCTTAAATAGTAAAAGATAAAATTGAAAAAGCCCTCTGAAGACAGAGCCTTTACCCCCTTGGAGGCAAAGATGAGATTGAGAGAGTGGCCTCTTCACCTATGTTAAAACTGTTACCAGTGAAAATGCCCCAGGGAAGAAGTGGAAGTAAGATTCAGATCTTCTCTCCTGAATTTGATAGCCTTCCTTAAATCTACAGTGGCATGAAGGTGAAAACAAAGAAACAAGGATTTGGAAATGGCTCAGACCAAACCATTATGGGTGTGAGTAATGGGAATCAGAGAAGCAGGAATAGATAGAAAGCCTATTAGGCTTTTTAGAGTCACAACAATATATATATATATATGCACCAAGTCTGTGATACATGAGCCTTATCAGTGCTTGGACTTTCAATTTTCCATAAGCAAGACCTTAATTGAGAAAGCTATGTTAGCCACAATGAGACCGTATTCTACACAGGCCACTGAAGACATGACTAAGGATATCTTGAAAACAGACAAAAGTCTTAAAACCTCCAAGAACAATGAACAACATACTCCTCCCAGAGGGTACATAGGCCTTATCTAGGAGCAGATTCACAACTTACCTTCCCCCACCCCCCTCATCCCCTATCCTGGAATCTTTGTAATGTTTGCCTAGCAAGATTTCAATATTTAGAATTGCTGTGAACCAGGGACTCCTGAATATCTCTAACACTGTACACTAAAAACCTCCAGTCAACAAACCCTGAAGATAGCCATTAAAGCTTATTTTAGTACCTTTCACCAACAGACCATTGAAAATGACCAGATATTTAAAAATAACACCAAAAAAGTGGAACTAAACAACAGTATAAGAGATAAGTATAAGAGATGTTGCACAAAACAGAAAATGAAAAACAAATTTATAGTTAATATTCTCAAGACAAAAAAAGTTGTAGGAAAAAAAGACAAATTAAAATGAGAAATCCAAAAAGGGTTGACAAAGTTGAAGGTACCTCTTAAAAAGTAGAACAAAAATATAGAAAATAGAAAAGAAATAAATAAGGGAAGCCATCATCCTAAAATACTTGTCATTTACCTAGCTGGTGGCTCAGTGGATAGGCGCTGGCCTGTGAACCCAAAGGTCACTGGTTCAATTCCCAGCCAGGGCACATAGCCAGGTTGCAAGCCAGGTCTCCAGCCAGGTCTGTAGCTGGAGGCAGGTGAAAGGCAACCATACACTGATGCTTCTCTCCCTCTCTGCCTTTCTCTTTTTCCCTTTTTCTGGAAATAATAAATAAAATCTTTAAAAATAATAAACCCCAAAATGTGTCATTTATTTCCATATCTGTCAAACTGAGTTGATAACAAATAATAATAATGCCCCATTAAATATACCCTACAGTGAATACCCAGGTAATGAAGTTAAGTGAGCTAGTCTAGGTGCTTATAATTATGCCTGATAGAAAATAAGCACTCAAAAATATCACAATTTGTATCAATAGCAGTATCACTGTTAAGGTGAACATACACATTCATAAAACAAGAAAAAGATTACAAGGAATGGGGAGCATAATAAAAGGAAATTATCTATAAAATTTTTAAAAACTGATTCCACACTAATGGCACATGTCTCAAGATTTAAAATGCCCTCCCCTCCTGGTATTAGACACAATTAACGAATACAGACCCAGGCCAAAAAAGATAATTGTGAAATTTCACAATACTAGGGATTAAAGTGAAAATCTAAATATTTCCAGAGAGGGTGAAAGGAGGAAAGGAGAAAAGTTAAATATATGCACATGATCAGTAACTGGAATGGCATCAGAATTCTTAGTGGCCAAAAACAAAAGAAGCCAGAAAATAATGGCCCAAAATTATGAGGATCAATGCTTGCTAGTCTAGAACCCCATACTGAATTATCAATCAACTTAGAGGATAAACTAAAATCATTGTCAAATATGCAAGGTAGATAGCTTTAAAAACAATAGTTACAATATTTTGCAATTTCTCCAGTCAAAATATGGTGTCTCTTTCTCCACCCAGCAAGGCGCAAAAGCTGGCAGTGTACCGGGGCTTGCACTTCCACCCCTTCAAACCCTGAGATCACCGTGAAGAAGCTGAGGCCAACCTCCAAGAATGAGAGACCATGTGAATGGAGTGGGGCTCCAGCCATCTCGGACATCCCAAATGAAGTCTCTAAGATGGGAGTGAGGCCAACCTAGCACGCCTGAGACCCGAAACAGCTTACGCCGCAGAATTGAACTGAAAAACAATTGTTTTAAGCCACTAAGTTTTAGGGTGAAGTTAAGAAGTTAAGCAGAACTCAATGGATATACCCTCAAATTTCCTCAGGAAGCATCTTGAGAATATATATCTCCAAACAAACAACAAAAAAAGTGGGCATAGTTGGTTCAGACAGTTGGTTCTAGGGAGCAGTGGATTGATCCAACACAAGGAAACAGCAAAGAGAATTCAAAGAATGACTGAAAGGCAGATACAAAACAATAGCTAAGCAGTGAAAACAACGGAGCAAGAGAGGGACTGCAGGGAGGCATTATAAAATATTTTTAACAATCACAGTTTTGAATTTGTTTTTGGTGATAAAAACTAGGCAAAAAGAGAAAAAAAAAAAAAAAAAAAAAGGCAATCATTATTGGGTTGGCCAAAAAAGTCCATATGGGTTTTTCTGTAAAGTTAAAGATATTTTTCATTTTTCACCAATGGCTTTATCAACTTGGATACTTGGAGTTTGTTGGCTATCTCCCACATGGTATAACACAGATTGTTCTCAACGTCTCTCGATTAGATCACTCTCAACAATGGGTGCATCCTGACCATGGAGCATTATCCAGCAAGAAACCTCCAGCACGAAACTTTGCAAACCACTTTTGACATGTTTTATCAGTCACAGCACCTTCTCCATACTCTGCACAAATCTTACTTTGCATTTCAGTTGTGTTTTTACCTTTCTGGAAATAAGAAAGCATAATATGCCCAAAACATTGCTTATTTTCTTCCATCTTCAATATTAAAATAGCTGCACAAAAATTCACCAATTTTGATCTTTTAAATGTATACTGACATGACAGCTGTCACAATACAATCTACCAAAATTGTTTTGAATGACGTTAAACACAACTAAGCACTACTAGCACCATCTTCTGAAAAACCCAACAAACTTTTTGGTCAACCTGATAACCCCAAGAAAAAGAGAAAATGATACAAGAAGGGGAAAGTTTTCATGCTATATACTTTGAACCAGTTGTGAGCAATAATTATATTGGCATAGTAGTTTGACACAGGAACAAAAATAAGAAAGTATAGTAGGTGGCTTTTATATAGAAATATGATGGTAAATACCTGAAAATATTGTAAAGTAGCTGCTTCTAGCGAGGGATACAGGGGGGTATGAAAGAGCAGGGGACACTTGTTCCTAGTGTACAAATTAACCTTTTGATTTATGTAAACAAATTACTTTAGAAAATATAAAGTAAAAATATATTGAGTCACACATACCAAGGGAGAAAATCTCTAAACTTAAATCTTCTATTTCTCTTACATCTTATGTCTATGTTTATGAATCTTAGATGTCAATTTTTATTTCTTTAAAAATTCTGATCAAACGTTTATAAACAACTATAGAGATTTAAATATTTTGAATTTGTAATTTCCTTGCTAGTAATAATTTATGAAGAAATAAAGAATAATAGACATTTACAAGAAAAAAATTACCAAAGTATTCTATAATAACAAAAATCATTTGGAGGTCACGTAAAAATACAAAACTGAGAAAAAGGAAATATTGTATATTTATGAATTAAATGTTAAAATCATAATTATGAAGATTGACAGCATAAGGATAGGTGAGGTTTCAACTAAAACAAAGTTGAGAATAATATATCCAATATTATACTCAATTTGTAAATAATATATGTGCACAATGTGTGTATATAAAACATTGGACAGAAAAATTATTTTATTCTCTTGTTATACTTTCCAAATGATCTGTAATGATTGTGTACCACTGTATATAATCATAGAAAATAAGTAATATTTAACTTCTTAACTTCAAAAAATCTGTGCCTTTATGAAACTCAATAACCATTTCATGGAAAAAAATCTAAATTTATAATGGGAATGAGTTTTGTTTCTGATTAACAGCAGCATAGCTTCCTGCAGAAAACAATTCTAATTTGTGGACATAATACAAAAATCAAATACTGAAGATTCTAAAGAGTGACCAAAAGTAGACAGAAACTGGAGGAGATTTAAACAGATCTTCACTGACACACATTTTTTGGAGGGCACCGGGCACAAGGGCAAAACAAAAATTAATGTGATTAAAAGAAAGACAAAAGTGTTCAGAGTCTGTATAAAGTCCAACAAACCATCAAAAATTATGGCTCAGAGAAAAGATAAAAGTTATTCCATAGATAAAGACTTCAAGATGATTTTAAATGACTTTAAAAAGAAAGACTATAAAGCAGCTATTATTAAATATATTTGAGGAATTAAGGAAAATATAAAAATAATGAATGAAAAGGGAAGCCAATAGAGAACAATAAAAATATGGAAATATGAAAAATATGAATAACCTACTAAAGTACAGCTTGTTATACTGAGATACACTTTAAATAGAAAGATAGAGGCAAGGTAAAAGTACAGAAAAATAAGAAAAATATGTACCATGCAAATGACATAAGCAGATGGCTATATTAATATCAGACAAAGTACATATCAAGATAAGAAACTATTATGAACAAAGAAAGACATTTCAGAAAGATTAAAGGGTCAAATAATTAGGAAGGTATAACCATCATGAATCTGTATGAATGAATCTCTTCTAGAATTTCAAAATATATGATGCAAAAGCTGAGAGAACTAAAAGGGAATTAAAAATGTCTATCATCATAGTTGAAGATTTTAACACCCTATGTTAGTAAACCACAGAATAAGTAGACCAAAAAAAAAGTTTAAGAAATTTAGAATAACAGCATTGAGATTTATAAAATGATACCTCTAAAAACTAAAGAATACATATTATTTTCAAATGCACGGTGAACTCTCTAAATAGAAAATATGTTGTAGTACAATCTCTCAGTAATTTAAAATTGAATTTGTATAGAATATGTTCTCCAACTACCATAGGCTTAATTATAAACCAAGGACATGAGTATATCTATAAAATCTTCAACCATTTATGGAATCACTTCAGAAATTTGAAAATATTTAGGCCTGAATAAAAAGGAAAAGATAAAATATCAAAATCTGGGTGATGTATCTAAAGCTATGCTTAGATAATACTTGATAGTATCATATTGCTATAATAGAAAAGAGTTTTAAAATCAATTATCTAAGTTTTCATTCGAAAAAGCTAGAATAATAAAGAGAAACATAACCCAGAGAAAGTAGAAGGACAAAATAAGAAGTCAATCACAATGAAAACAGTAATCTATCCAAGTGCATTGCTTTCTGGTGGTCTAAGTTAAAATGAAAAATATTCTTAAGGAGAACCAGAGTAACAAATATCTAGTGTTCTTTAAACTGATTTTCTCAAATATTAGGTATCTCAAGGACGTTTGATCAAATTCTTCACAGGAATACTTGACAGTTTACTTCTCTCATGAGAGCCTAACGAAAGCATCAACTGTACTGTGGATTACAATGAAGAGCCGAACGTGTAGACGAAGCTGGTGTGTGTTGAAGGCCAGGAGCAGGGATAGCAGACCCATGTGAAGAGGATGCAGAAGCATGAAATTTCCCAGGCATTGGGGGGATTTCATGGTGGTTAGCTGAAGGAAAGGTTGATGATCTATGCTTAGTTGTACATACAATGAGCCATTGAAAAAGCTTTTTATCAGGGATTATTTCTATGCAGGATGGGGACGTTTTACTAAAAATGGTCACAATATTTCAAGAGAAATCTTTAGTAAAAGAATCAAGTGACAACGGTTATCCTTGGGGATACAGAGCATCTGGAAATATTGATGATGTTTGGTCATCTAGAAAACCTTTTACTTTTAAATAATCTGTAATATATGTGGAAGTATCACCCATAAAGGGGGAAAAATTTCTCAGACAACAAAACCTCCTGGGCATGTAAGAGCAAAGTACTGTTGAATATCCTATTTATGACTTTAATTCTTCTTTCCTATTTCTGGAATGAACCAAAGCATTCTTAAAGACAGTTCTTTCTTTCTTTTTTTTTTTTTCTAACAAGACCTCTTCTTTCCTTTACCTATTCTTACCCAAAAAGCCAAAGCTGTGAATTATTTAGGGTAGTATAGAGTTGAAAGACTCTGGTAGGAGCTGGAGTTCTAATAGAGATAAAGAACCCTCATACAGGAGCTGTGATCTTGCTTTGTAAGAGCAGAACCAGAGACAGGAATAAACTACATTTCCCAGATTCCCTGCTCCTACCATCATACCTGATACCAAGTTGGCAACAAAATGATCTGGCCTTGGCTCATAAAATCTATTTTTAGGAAAAAATAGTAAACATCTTACCCTACCTAGTAAAAAGAAAGCTAGGTTAAAGCTTTCCATAATACATTGGATTACCAGTAGTCCCCATGGAATTTTTTTTAATGTTGGTTCAAAAAAACAAAAAAATAAACAACAACAACAACAACATTATGGTGGTCAAGTACCTGCTTTGGTTTTAAACATGTCTAGAAATGCTTCTTTCTTTATTTAAAAAAGAAAAATAATAATAATGATGTCCCAAAGAGCACCAAAATACAATCTTCTTTCTTTCCTGTCAGACACATTTTTAATTTCTATGCTCGATCTTCTCATTTAAACCAAGAAACACTTCTGCCTTTGACTTCACAATTGACAAATGTGATTCACTTAAAAAATATTAAATAATTCATTTAAAACACTTTTAAGTGAATCAATAATAAAACTAATTAAATCTCTCCAGGCCTAAGCAGTTATTTGGTTCTACGTTTTCTGCTTTGGCTTTGTTCTCCTCAAAATAATTCAGGATGGTCTTCAATACAGATTAATATGCTAGAAAATATCTTTTAAATCACTTTATTATAAAATATCAGCATAATTCTTTACAAAAGAAAACCAATCTAAAAACGGTTTTTGTTTGTTTGTTTTTTTAATACACATACATAGTTATTTTACAAAACCTTTCTGGGACCAGTGTAATATTCCTATTCTTGAGTCATTACTCTGAATTTCAGTAGCATCCTATATTGATTTTAAGATCTCGCTTATGGCTTTTTAAGCATTTCATGGTTTAAATATTCTATACTTTCAGATTGATTACTTCTATATTATCTGTCACTTTTTTACTGTCAGAGCAGGGGCTGCTTCTTGCGCTGTTGTCACAAACGGATTCCCATGAGGCTAACACTTTTCATGCATCTTGCTAACAGAAATTGCTACTTCTTGAAGTAAGTAATTCTGAGCCTCTCACAGCTTTATAAAACATAGGTGTAACATTTTTTCCACTGGATTTGAAATGCTTACTTATCTGAGGGTTTGTTCTTAGACTAACTGAAAGGAATTTGGAGAAGCTTCTGTAAACGTGGGATGTATTTACCTCTTGATAGTAGGGCTCTTTTTATCCACTTCCCTTTCCTAAGAGTACATCAAAGAAGCAAAAGATTTTCTGCACTTCCAAGCTGTTTAAATTGCTTTCTTATTATTGATCTTGAGACTTTTATAATATGATTTGTGTGCATTTCCCAAAGTGGGTGACTGTAGTTTCTTGATGCAGTCTGATCTGGCAAGATTCTCAGTAATCTATTGGTATGTTTTCTTTTTCCTCTAAGAGAACTATGAAAATGCTGGAAGCCTCAGAATTTCCTCAACAAATGCCTGCCTTCAACCCACAGCAGTACAAAACTAGATGGATCATGAATTTAATATTTTGTACTTTACGTTCATAAGATGGCTGAAGACAATTGAAACTTAAACACCATGTATTCTAAAGTAACATTTAAAATGGTTAGGAATTTAAAAAAGAACTGATGTTTTCATAAACTAAGCATTTCAATTTAGAAAAAGAAAAATATTAGACCTATTGATATCTTAGTGCCAATTATTATGATTCTTATAAGTTAAACATCACTAGTATAAAGAGTATTTCACAGAATTATACAATATGGAATTTGATGGGCCTTTCAAGATCATCTAGTACAAATTAGTTAAAATACAAACAATTTGTTGTTTTTTTAAAAGTCAAGTCTATAGTAAAAAAATGTAGAAACTTGAATGTTACTTTCCTTATTCTAAGACTACTGAATTTTCTCTACCCTAAATTGTCTCTACTGGAAGTTTTACTAAGTTATTGCCAGAATAAAGACAAGAAAATGGACATGATTTACAGTTAGATCTTAATAGATCTGTAGAATAGATCTAAAAAGTTCTCATCTTGCAAAGAAAACACTCATAACTATGTGAGGTAATGGGTGGTGGTTAAACTTATGATGTTAATCATTTCATAATATATGCATGTATCACATAATTGTTATACACACGAAACTTACACATTTTAAATCAATTGCATTTGAATAATACTGAAAACAATCAAGAAATTGAAAGAAGAGTTCTAAAATAAAACTTGTATTTATGAAAGTTTTGAAGGCTTACTTCCAATTGGAAAGGTAGTTTAGTCACTGAAAGTGCATTATTTTAATACAGTAGGTTCATGGACTGAGAACTGGACAATATTTGCCTTTTTGTAACTGAATGATGACATCTAATTGTCATATGATACTTTTTAATAATCAGTATGCTTAATAGAAGTAATGTACCTTTCCATAAGAAATTTGATTAGATTCTGCAACATGAAATGACAGCAGCTAGATGATTAATTTAGGATGGGTAGCATTATACATTTGTGGGTCAGAAATACTTTGCAGTCTATGTAATGAAAATCAAAAGTGTGGAAACTGATTATAATAAATGACTTACCAAGCATGTGCATTTCTGTTTTAGAAGATTGTGTCACCTAATTTTTCTATTGAGAAAATCACTGGCAGGAAAAAATGTAAAATCTTCAGCACTTCCCAATGAATTGTATTGAACATTATTGTATTAGTATGTTAATGCTGCTATAACAATTAGCACAAACTTAATGTCTCAAAATAATATAAATTTATTCTTTTACAGTTCTCAAAGTCAGAAATCAAAAATTAGCCTTATGGGCTATAGTCAATATGTCAGTAGAACTGGTTCCCTTTGGAGGCCTTGGGGAAAAATTCCTTGCCTTATTTTTGCCACTTTTTAGAGGCCACCTGCATTTTGTGTTATGTGCATCACATTGCATTTCTTCCCTCTGCTTCCATTGTCACATTACCTTTTCCCTTTGACTGTCACTCTTTGCCAGCCCTTCTCTTATAAAAACACTTGTGATTACACTTAGAGCCCATCCATATAATCCAAGATAATCTCACTATCACAAAATCCTTAATTTAACCATAGTAACGAAGTACCTTTGCCATGTAAGACTACATTCTGGTGATTAGAATGTGGATATAGTATTTGGGAACTATTATTAGTTTATCACAATTAATAATATTAAGACATATTTTCTGCAGATGAAAGGCAACCATACATTGATTTCTCTCTCTCTAACCTTCTGCCTCTTTCCCTTCCCCTCTTTCTAAAAATAACAAAATCTTAAAAAAAAGAGAGACATATTTTCTCCTTTACACAAAATCTATCTGGAATTAAGGATAAGCAGGGTTTTAAGTACTTACATTATCTTTGAGTGGTTATTAAACCAGCCTATCCAGAAAACTTCTAACAGAAGACCCTTGATTCAGGAAAGAAACTTACTAGAAATAGTGGTAGTATTTCTATAATCAGAGAATAGCAGTAGCTATATTACAACAAATGCCTTTAACTCTCTCTTTTGAAAGTTAGCAGTATTTAGAGTTCCTTAAAGGGCAGTTACAATCCAAAAAAGTGATTCAAGAGAGGAAACCTTTGGAATATAGTCTGCAGGAAAGCTATCCATCCCCATTTTCCTGTGCAAGTGAACTTCTGCTTCACTAACTCAAAGTAACTGGGAAAGAAACATCTCCCAAATATAATACTGGCATATCACTTATATCAGATTAAAATTTCTTACATGTCTTTATATCTCATTCTTAGAATAATACTTGGTATATATGAGGTATTAAATTATATTTTCTTGAATTGGAACAAATTCTGGAACTTGTGTTCATACACATTCCTGTTTCTCATATATGTTTTCTCATACACCTTATTGATAAATAGACCATATGTACCTCTCAATTAAAAGATGCTTGTACTGAAAACCATAATTGAAATAGGTATTACTTATTTCATTTTAGAATTATATACGTATATACACTATATTTATATAATTTGACTCTCATGCTTGCCTTAGATAAGTAGAACTTTCATAATCTAAATCTTGACAACCCCCCTTTAACCATAGTACTTAGATCAATAACAAGTTTATTTCTTTCAACTTCCTGTCCATCAGGAAAGCAAGATGCTTTGATACTGGACTTGGGACTCATTCCCTAGTTGATGGACAGTATCATTTTCTCACAGAAAAAAAAAAAAATTGACTTAATAGCTCTCCCTGGATCTGGTTCCAGTAATAGAAGCATATGGATCAACTGTTTCTCTTTCATAAGGAGCTTGAATATTCAGCTACTACTTTGAGTTTTAGGGATTGAATAACATTCCCCAGACTTCTGTGCATAACCATACTTTCTCTCCATGCACAATACTTCTATTTTCTAAATTCCCATTCACTTGATTTTTTCACCAGAACTTCTAAATAATCACACTAAGTAATTTTACCTTTTCTAGATTTCCCCATGCCCCAAAGAAAAGAATCACAATGTTCCCCAAATATATAACTTTAGAAAAACTATTTTATTTACTATATAGGTAAAAAATACCCCCAGAACATTTATATTTATACACACACACACACACACACACACACAAACTGTTCTATATAAACTGTTCTAGTCCTAGTTAGATACAAGATCTAGAAGAGCCTTATTTTAAGAGAATAGAGTGTAGAAAGAAATGGAATTCTTTTTTAAAAATAGTGAAGTTACATGATCAACTATTAGAGACCACAGAAAAGCAAAGTTCTACTGAGGAAAACTTTTGTTCTACAGAAAGTCTACTTATTAAAAGTATAAACATTTTATCCACGTCACGTGATCAACTTCTACTTCATGGGCAGAGGGACAAATGATAATTACCAATGTGGATGGGCTAAGAATATTGGTAACACATTCTACTAGAGTTTAGCTTCCACATAGTACATTAAAAGTCTATTTCCTGTTTTGCAATTTTCCAACTTTTTTACAGGGTTTATGACCTCTCCTATACTAACAGCCTTCCTACTTATATGATATAACTATAACATTTAGTTTTCATTAAGTTATACTTAAATTGCCTTAAAATGTTACAAGCAAGAGTTGGCAAGAATCATTTCTTGATTTACGAAAAAAATAGAGACTAAGAATTATCCCGAGGATTCCATTCAGTTACCTTCACATGTTCTAGAGTTTTCTATAAATAAGAAGTTGTCAAACCTGATTCATAAGAAGTATCAATTAATCTGAACTTTCAAACTAGTTCAAATAATGCACTCAACATAACTTTTTAAAAATATTTTATTCATTATTTTCAGAGAGAAGGACAGGGAGGGAGGAAGAAAGGGAGAGAAACATCAAGGTATGGTTGCCTTTTACCTGCCTCCAGCTAGGGACCTGGCTGGAGACCTGGCTTCCAATTTGGTTAAGTGTCCTGGCTGGGGAATCGAACCAGCAACCTTTATGTTCGCAAGTCAGCACCAATCCACTGAGCCACCCAGACAGGGCTTCAACATCACTTTTAATAAAACCTTTCCAATGTTAACTTTTCAGAATTAAAGAGTTAAATAGATATAGTTTGCCAGCACTTAATCACTAAGCTAGACAGAATACATGTGTTTTATATACATAGTTTCAAATCCTAGAATACTGGTTTCATTTCATATATGCTTGGTAGCATTTTTAAAGCAATAATGACAACAATAATAAAAAATATATAACCAATGCCCTGGTAAGATGGAATCAGTATTTACTATTCTTATAAATTATGACCTATTTACTTGTTTATCAGCAATGACTCAATAAATGAAGAAAGAGTCAACTACTTTGGATAATATCTCAAATTCTATAAATTAATTTTGTTATTCAGTACTCTTTTTTTAAAAACTTTGACTTTTTTTATTTTCTAAATTACATTTGATATGCAAATAATAAAACTGACTAGTCATGGAAGTTTGGTAGCCAAAGCTAACAATTTGAATTAATAAAAAATAACTAAACAACATCTTTCTTTGGTGTCACAATTTTATTACAAAGTGACAGTTTTCTGTTGCCCAGTATAAAAGTATGTTACTGTGCTGCACTGATTTTGCCCAATCTTACTGCATGAAAACAATTACATCTATGGAGAGTCAAGTAGGAGTCTCTAAGAAATAATAAGAAAGTGACTGAATATCAGAACATGTCCTTGTGTAACTGCAACTAAATACATGCCTGATCTTTGCCACACACCATCAAAATGCCTGCTGCAACAGTTTATAAAAAGATCTATTAATCTAAAATGGGTTTCCTACATGAGTGAAATTTATCTAGATCAAGCAGTTGCAAACTTTTTTTTTTTTTTTTTTTTTTAAGCAGTTGCAAACTTTATGTTCTCAGGATCCAGTTGTTGTACTCTTAAAAACTATTAAGAAACTGGTGTTTGGGGTAAGTTGGTGGTCTAGTTTCATCTTTTTGTTTTGTTTTGTTTTGCATGTACCTGTCCAGTTCTCCCAACACCATTTATTGAAGAGGCTATTTGCACTCCATTTTATGTTCATGCCCCCTTTGTCAAATAGTACTTGACCACAGAGACATAGGTTTGCTTCTGGACTTTCTATTCTGTTCCAGTAATCTATATATCCTCTTATGCCAGTACTAGACCGTTTTGATTACAGTGACCTTGTAGTATAGTTTGATATCAGGTATTGCAATCCTCCTGCTTTGTTCTTCTTTCTCAAGATTGCTAAGACTACCAGGGGTCTTCTTTGATTCCATATAAATTTTTGAAGTATTGTTACAGATCTGTGAAATATGCCATTAGTATTTTAATAGCAATTGCATTGGATCTATAGTTTGCTTTGGGTAATATGGACATTTTAATGTTAATTCTTCCAATTCATGAACATGGTATATGCTTTCATTTATTTGTACCTTCCTTAATTTCTTTTTTCAATGTTCTGTAGTTTTCTGAATGGTATTTTACATTCTTGGTTAAACTTATTCCTAGGTACATTATTTTTTTGTTGTTGTTGCTACAGTAAATAGGATTTCTTTTCCTAGTTTCTGTCCCGATATTTCATTGTTGGTATGCAAAAATACCCTCAATTTCTGAATACTGACTTTGTATCCTTCTATTTTGCCAAATTCACTTATTAGGCAGAGTAGTATTTTGGTGGAGAATATAGGGTTTTCTATTTATATTATCATATCATCTACAAATAATGACAGTTTTACTTTCTCCTTTCCAATTTGGATTCCTTTTACTTATTTATTTTTCTTGTCTGATCACTGTAGCTATAACTTCTAGTACTATGTTGCTAAGACACCCTCATCTTGTTCTTGACCTTAAGAGGAAAGCTTTTACTTTTTGTCCATTGAGTATGATGTTGGCTGTGGGTTTCTCGGATATGGCCTTTGCTATGTTGAGGTATGCTTCCTCTATTCCCACCTTACTAAATGCTTTTATCATAAGTGGGTGCTGGATTTTGTCAAATGTTTTTTCAGCATCTATTGATATGATTATGTGATTTTTGTTCTTTATTTTGTTTATGTGGTGTATTATGTTTATTGATTTGCAAATTATACCATTCTTGCATCCCTAGGATGAAATCATTTACATCATACACCAGAATAAACTCAAAATGGATTAAAGACTTAAATAAAAGTCCTAGAAGAAATACTTTTAACAAGTTAAATAATTTCTTTTCAAAACTATAAATTCATAGGCAGTAAAACTTCAGATGTCCCATATAGTAACACTTTTGATGATATATCTCATAGGGCAAGGAAAATAAAGGAAAAAACAAATGAATGGGACAACATCAAATTAAAAAGCTTCTACTGCTAAAGAAACCATCATCAAAATGAAAGGGAATTGACCATATGGGAGAACATATTTGCCAATGATACATCAAACAAGGGTTTGAGCTCCAAAATACATAAAGAATTCATTCAACTCAACATGAGGAAGACAAACAATCCAATTAAAAAATGGGCAAAGGACCTGAATAGACACTTCTCCAAGGAGTATATACAGAGGGCCATCAGATATATGAAAAGATGTTCAACATCATTACCCATCAAGGAGATGCAAATTAAAACCACAATGAAATACCACCTCACACCAGTCAGAAAAAATTAAATTTTTTTAATTTTAACAAATTAAAAAATAACAAGTCATTTCTTAATCATTGTTTGCAATTTGTGCTCTAAAGCCACATTATTGAATCTTTTATTTAACTTAAACTTTACTGGTTCCACTGCTGGAAATGTACTCTAAGAATCCTGAAACACCAATGCAGAAGAACCTAGGAACCCCTATGTTCATAGAAGTGCTATTTATGATAGCCAAGTGCTAGAAATATCCTAAATGACCAGAAGTAGCTGAATGGGTTAAAAAATTGTGGCACATTTATGGAATGGAATCTTACACTGCAGAAAGAAAGAAGGAATTCCTACCCTTTGTGACAGAATGGATGGAACTGGAGACCATTATGCTAAGTGAAATAAGCCAGTCAGTGAAAGAGAAACACCATATGATCTCACTTATAAGAGGAATCTAGTGAACAAAATAAACTAACAAGCAAAAATAGAACCAGAACCAGAGACATGGAAACAGGAAACAGTCTGACAACTGCCAGAGGGAAGTGGGGGAAGAGGAAGAAGGGAATAGTGGAAAGAAGGGGAAGGGATTAGCCAAAGAACACGCATGAATGACCCATGGACATGGACAATGGTGTGGAGATTGACCGAGGAAGCAGGTGGTGAACTGAATGGAGGAAGGCAAAGGGGGAAAATTTGGGGACACTTATAATAGGATAAATAAGAATGAAAGAGTGAATAAAATAAATAAAACTTACTGGTAATATAATGTCTTGATTGTTTTGAAAATATTAGTTCACTGAGTTATGCAGATCTTCCACATACTGATATGCTCATTATTCAACATTAAAAAATCACATTTGTTAACATCACCACACATATGATTAGAACGCTCTTTTAAATTATGGCAAGCTGTCAAGGTCATGGTGGCATATATAAGCTTTCTAAATTTTGAATTTTCATTTGAAAGCTCAATTTTTTTTCCCATTGGTAACAAATAGTATACGTTGTTTTCTTGGAAGTAAGAGGTTCATTTTGTTCATTTTCAAGAAAACGTATGTCAAAGAGTTGAGTCTAAATAACCAGTTTGTCTGTCACTTGTACAAAAATAATGTACCATAAATAAGTGGCTAGATCATTTCACAACTTTAACAATCAGAAAGTGCTTTTCCTAGAGACAGCTTACTTTGGTATTCAGCAGAAGTGTTCCATGTGTACTTCATGTTTCATCACAGAGAACATTACAAGGCATGCACTCAAGGGTTGAGACTTAGTACACTTAATTTTACATCATCGAGTAAATTGTTAAATAAAGTTGGCTATGAAAGTACCTAGAAGCGAGGAACACAATGAATATTAGTACTATCTATGCTGTTACCTTCATTCATACTAAGGTATCAGCAATTTTGACCACCATTGTTTTTGCACCATGATTGTAAATGTCAATTAAGTCAATGAGGCAAATAGCCTAGTATTATTTGAAAATAGTTTGATGTTACAGAACCTGCCTCTTACCCCCAGAGGGACTTGTGGACCACATTTCAAGAACTGCTGTTCTAGACAGTGAGAGACATTGAACACATAGAAAAAATATTTTTTAAGAAGTTAAACAATTTATTTTCAAAACTATAAATTCAGTATTTTCTGAGTGTTTATATACAAAAAAAAATGTAGCTTATAAAAATAAATATTAGAAAAACCCACAAACACAAAGTTAAAATAGTTAAGTATTTCATCATTAGCAAAAACATTTGAAAGATGTGCTAGGAACAGCATTTAGCATATTGATCAAGGTGTTTGGTAAGATAGACTGTTTTGTTATTTCTCCTTAACAGCATAGCCTAAAGCAATAAAAGGTTAGAACATAAAGTGCCAATATTATTTAGAAATGAATACTCAGTTATAAAATTTTGACTGGGCAGAATTTGTTTGGAATATATATATATATATATATATATATATATATATATATATATATATATATATATATATTTTTTTTTTAATCCCCACCTGAGGGCATGCTTATTGATTCCAGAGAGAGGAAGGGAGTGGGAGAGTGAGAAACATCTTATCAGTTGCCTCTCACACACACCCTAACTGGGGGTTGAACCTGCAACCTTCCGATGCATGAGACTATGCTCAACCAACTGAGCAACCCAGCCAGGCCTGAATCCAAAATATTTTGATGAATGTAGAACATAAAATAAGCCTGGTTAAAAATTCTGCATGCAATTCAGTTATGGAAATGTTTAACTAGTGTTCATCAGATTTCTCAGTCTATCATGCAGTTTTGACGACTATTGCCCAATGTACAGTATTTAGAGCACATGGTTATCTTACATTTCAAGGGTAAACAGGCTGCTTATGTCTGAATGAATAGACAGAGGTCATTGCCCAAGGAGCTAAGGCTTTTATTTAAATCACTACATCAAAACAGTCAAAATATTAGGCCCACATGTGGGGTAAGTTAAGGAAATTTGCAAAGAGAATACACTCTTTAGCTATTTAACTTTCTTTTTCTATCAGGCATTAAAACCTAAGTATAATGTGCATTCAAATCACACCTGTTTCAGTTTCTCAAAAGTGCAATTTCAGCTAATTTAACAATTCATTCCTCTTAGGGATACATTTTACTGGGAGATTTAAGCTAGTGAGATCAGCCTGAGTAAATCATGCAGTTAACTGATTTTTGATAATAGAAAAATTTGGCTGGTTGGAAATGCTCAAAGAGTGTGGAAGTGCAGAATGTGGATGGGTCACTAGGAAGAATTCTGCTTCTATAACCAGGAGGCAAAGGCCCAGTCTCATGTCACTAACTTCAAGAGTCATTCTCTAACGACCAATCCTTGCTCTATTACCCAAAAACAAGAATTAGAAAGTTGACAGAAATAATAAATCCAGGGTTACACTGAAATATAATGCAGAAGGGTGGTTAAATAGAACCAGCTTTCATAGTCTTTCTGTCAGATTCCAACCATTAGCTTAAACTTCTTATAAAAATGACATTTGTTTGAAAGGCTGAGGAGCAGAGTGTTGTTTACTGTCTAAACGTCAGGTTTGAAGCTTCAGAATAGCTAAGCAACACTCTGTCCCTGTAGCCCGGGAATGCATAGTGACATAATCATTTTTCTTTGTGGAGGGAAAAAACAAAGAATATCATCACTTTCAATTTAATTATTAAACATGATCTGGTTTCCTTTGGTAGTCGGTTTGAGGAACACCAACCTCTATGCATTACTAGGTAAAGATGATATTCATCACCCCCTTTCAGGTGAGATTGGGCACAGTTCAGGGTGGTGAGGCAGGAGACTCACCACCCCCTTTCAATGAGCGAGAACTCGCTCAGTCTCTGCAGCCCTCAAAACCAGCAGCTATGAAATGTTTTCAGTACAAAGACATCTCGTTTTCGGGTACCCCAGGCATTTGCTCTGTGAAGTGGCTCCTTCACTTTGGGGATGGTGAGGAGAGCCAAGGGAGTGTTTCTTCAGGAAAATGCCAGTCTCCAAACACTCATGACCCCTACATGAGTTTCAGGGCATTCAAGCTCTCCCCTGCAACCCGAGGTCTCCTGTGTTCAACTTCCATTTACAACATATTGCGGGGATGGGGGACTAACAAAAGAGCCTGTGAAATCTTTAAGTATAAATGTTTCTTGAGGGTGGGTGGGGAGGGGGACAGAGGGGAGCAAAAAGGGGATGGATATAATACAACAACAATAAAATTTAAAAAAATAATAATAATAAATGTTTCTTGTTCTGATTTCCAGGTACTAAGTCTCTTATAGCATTCTTTTTAGTTTCTAAGTTTTAATGAAAAACAAAATGAAATAATTACTCTTGAAATTGCCATTTAAAATCTGTAACTACATTAGAAATGCTTGGGTCTTTTATAGACAGTATAAATACAATGATATCACCTATGAGAGAAATTCTAGCACTCTATACAGATTGTATAAGGTATTTGTAAATATAAATTAATAAGGACTGTGATAAATAAGTACCTGTTAAATTAAAAATAGAATATTAAGCTATACAGTTTGATAGAAGTGGATAACTATCCATACCGTTATCAAATTGATATCATTTTATGTCATATATAGCTACTTTGGTTAATATAGCTCAAGTTTTTCTATCATGAAAGTAGGAGATGCTGTATATCTTACTTTGGCATGAGAATCAATCAAATGGATGTTTTCAGTGTATTAATAATGCATTGAATTATACTGACCATTCTTACTACAACTTCATTAATCTTATCATGCCATATTATTTTCTAGAAAAAATATTGTTTCTTCCTCATATTACAGTTTTTTTCAATAAATTGCTTATCCATACAAGCCTGTGAATTAACTGAGAGCAGATTCCTTTTCCCCTAATCTCTGTATTATGGTATGTTGCATACATGTAACGTAATCTCCCTTTCTCTCTTCTTTCACTCTTTCCTGAGCCATCCTGAGGCAGAATTCCCATAGATTTACAAGAACAAACACAACAGGAAAATACACTGAAGCTAACTGAGGGAAAAAAATAAAGAAATAACCAAGCGTGAGGCACAAAATCGAACCTATATACTTCCTCCAAGCAGTCACAAATATAAGTAAGTCTAAGCTTCCTAGAAGGCACTATTAAAAGGGAAACCTAGTTGATTCAATGCCCCAAAGATCAAACAAACAGAATCTGCAGGATAAATTCTGTTCACTATTCCTGATATTTACACCTGACAGAAATTTCTGGTCTTAAAGTAGATACTGTGAATTTAATAAAAAAACGTCCTATATTTATAGCGAACTCAACAATAAGTTTCATTAGAATCATTTCTTACAGTGACCCTCAAGGTAGTAATTCTATAGAGAAAAGATAATACATGGTCAGAAATAGCTCTCCACTGTTTTAATTCAAGAAGAAATTTCATAATACCTAAACGATGACTGAAGAACAATTCTGACCAAAAACTATTTCCTTCGGTCAAGGTTCTGTATCTACAGAGAATTGAAGTTTGATTGTCTGTGCTGCTAAATATAGAGAAGCCCAAACCTCGGCAGCTGGCTACGCCATGCTTACAGTTGACACACTCTTGTGGAAATTGCAGAGGAAAAACAACATGTCTCTGAATAAAGCAAAACTACTATAGTCTAAACAGAGGGGCTGTTAAGGCCGGCTCAAGATTGCCTAGCATAATGGCTGTCCATGAGTCGAATTTGTTTTAAAATTAATTTTATTTGTGATATTTTAACTTTTCTATATTTACCCATTCACTTTGGAAAACAACAGAGAATTAGTCTTCTTAGTATAATTAAATGATATTTGAAATTATAATTAATTATAATTAATGAAATTATACTAAAGAAGTCCGAAAATTATGGAGCCAAGGTCAGCATAACAAAACAGTTTGTGTGGCTGATACTTTCAGGACAGACCTAATCTACCTTTTCGTGACCTCTGAGCTGTTCATAAGCAGCTGGCAAAAATGTCTTGTTACTGAAAAACTTATGATCACTCTGTTTCAATTCAAACTGCCTAAAATATATTTGTTACATAATTATATTAGATATAGTTAAATATATATAAGTACATACAAAATATAAATATGAAATAGATGAATATATAAATCAGGAAAATATCCTTAAGGTGGTTTGAATCAAAACTGAATAATCATGAATAATTAATTATGTTTATATACTTTATATATTTTTGAAATACGGTGTTCAGCAAAGGTAAGTTTACAGTTGTTTGTATGGAAAATAATACACTAATTAATTAATGATAATACAATGACAAACTCGTGTTTCGCATACTCACAACTGTAAACCTACTTTTCCCATGACCTGTATATTGGCATGCTATTGCCTAACCACTAACACCCTCCCAGGCATATTCTGCTTTGAACAAATACTGTGGCATTCTTACATTAAGAAAATTTCATATAGCCCTGGCTGATAGCACAGTGGATAAGGAGCCAGCCTGCGAACCCAAAGGTCACTGGTTCAATTCCCCCTGCCAGGGCACAGAACCAGGTTGTAAGCCAGGTCTCCAGCCAGGTCTGTGGCTGAAGGCAGGTGAAAGGCAACCATACATTGATGTTTCTCTCCCTCTCTGCCTCTCTCCCCTTCTTCTCTCTTTGGAAATAATAAATAAAAAATCTTAAAATTAAAAAAATTGAAAAAAGAAAATTTCATATAATCTTGGCGTTTTTAAGGTAGCCTTTTTACTTTATTATTTTTATATCCTTTCCATTGGTTTTTTTTTTTTTTTTTTTTAATGTTTATGTCTTCTAGAAAGTCTTCAGCTTCTGGAGGTTTTCAAAATGTATTCCATCTTTGAATATATACATATATTTTCTTTTGATTGTTGAGGTTTTTATTTATTTTGTTTTCATGAAGGATGCATATCTCTTTTATTTCAGATGGATATTTTCTGTTGTCCTTTCTTGCCTTTTTCATTACCCTTTTTCCAGCCACCAATGAGCCACTGCATTTCAAGATCATGTCATTCAACTATAATACCTACTACCTATTTTTCTTACCCTTATTTATTGTCACTCTTACTTTTGCTGAAGACTTTGGTAGCTGGCTCACCATCCTCCTTCTAACTCAAATAATGAAATTATCTTTGATGACTGCAACATCCATGAAACTTCTCTTCTCAACAGTAAAAAAGCTTAAAGACCCCAGCTAAAAAAATTATTTCCTTCCTTTATTTCTATGTACTAACAAAATTACCACTTCTGATACAATCTATACATTTGAAATGATAATCTAGCTAAATTTTTTCTAGCTTCTCTCATGTTACAGTTACTCCAGCCCATTGAAATATGACTTCTGCCTCCTCCACTCCATTTAACTTATTAAAGTAGCTGTGATCTATTATCTCTAGGTTCTTTAACTTTTATACAAAATTTGACATGTTTGACTACTCCTTTCTGTTAATGTTAAAGCTCTTTACTTTCATATTGCTTGATTTTTAGTTTTCCTTTTATCTCTTTGTTCACAACTGCTCGTGTAGTTTTCTGAACATTCATGCTCATGAAATTTTCATGAAATATTAGTGATCTCTAAATTACTCCATGTCTTTAGCTACCTGTTATTACCTCTCACTGCACTTTTCCTTTGACATTTCAGCAACATCATTCACAAATGCTTCTCAAAAACTAAGCACACATCTTGCTGCTAAGGTCTATAGGTGTATCTCAACCTCTTACATCCCTGTTTGCATGGCACATGAGAGCCAAGCTCCATATCTTCCACACTGGGAGCTCCATGTCACCCAAACCTATTCCCCTTACAAAGAGCTAGGCACCCTCCATCCAGAACCACTGTATTCTAGCCTGTCTGCATTCATTAGAGGTAATGTTCTATATGTGTGGTCAAGTTTTATAGCCAAAAATTGCTTTTATTTTTACAAAAGTGAATTCATGATAGCCTTTTTTTTTTTTTTTCACCCTTGCTCTACCATTTTCTTTGCTCTTGGTAAAACACACTACCACTTGCCCAATTTTGCAACCTGGAACCCTGAGATTTCTTCCAGCTTCTTTCACTGGTTTCATTGCTTCCCACATCCAATTAGTGACCACGGTTTCCTCAAGTCCCATGAAATTTCTCTCCAAAATTTCTTCCTTCTATTTATTTCATTTTACTTCCTACCTTGAAATCTTCAACACTTCAGAATTGAACTATTTAAGAACCTCTTACCTTGTATTTCTGCCTCCAAAATGTTCCTGCCACAAATCGATCTTCATGCTGCTGCCCAAGTCATTCACTTTATAAAGTTAACACTGGAGTACCCACTACCATGTTAAAGCCTTTCCCCACCTTCTCTTTCAGGATAATGTGCAAATACCATGCACAGTGCACTTTGCAGCTCTGCCCTCTGTGGCCTCCCTCTTAACCACCATAAACACCTGCCACTTTTGTTGACCTAATCTATTCAGGAATACAACTTTTTGTCATATACCATTTCTACATGAAATAGCTCCTACCTATTCTTTTTATTTTTAATAATGTTTTATTAAAGTAGAGTTAGCATACAATATTATATCAGGTTCAGGTGTACCACATAGTTACTCAACATTTATATAATTAATGAAGCAATCACCACATTCAATCTAATACCATCTACTCCTACCCTTAAAAATGTAAATAAAAATCTATTTCAGTCATCTCTTGGGGAAGCCCTCCGTGGTGCCTATTTTGATACAGGTGCCTCTTCCTGAACTATTTAATGCTCCCCACATATTTCACTTTGGTTTTTCTTCTTCCAGTTTTCTGTCCAGGTGATAAACTCAAAGCAGTCAAAAACACAGTTGTAACAACATTACATACAAGTTTCAGCATGCCTGGCACATGTTAGTCATTCAATAGATATTTAATGAGTATATTACTTGATGTAATACTAAAGCGCTAAATAAAAATACTGTTTTGAGGAATACAGAGCAGCATGAAAAATGACTGACTGCTGGGTGAAAAGAATGTATAAAATTGCAAGTGCACAATCACTGCAGCTTTGTAAAAATACAGCTGTAGTGGGAAAAGAGTATAAAACTCCATTCAAAGTAACTTAATTATGAATCTGGGTTCATTGACAAATTTTCTTTTTATCAGAATAATTTCAGAAAATAATTCCATTAAATGGTCTTCATTCAAATAATAAGTAAATTATGCTTTGTCTTCTTGTTGGCATTATCTACTTGATAAAATGTCATCTGTACCTCATTCAACACAGAGGTATAGAGTAATGTTTACCAATCAAATTGTTTATGCAAATAACTGCATCTAGATTAGCTTGTAACTAAGTGCAGTGGAGACTATCATTCACCTCTGATGAGCCAAGCAGATAGCAAATGCAAATCTCAGAGCTGCATAATAGTTTTTTTCTGGACCTCTAACTTCAGGTTCCTTTCAGAATATTAGTTTTAACAGCACTAGCCTAAAAACTTCATGGACTTTAACTAGACAGATTTTTTTTTTTTGGTTTGTTTTTTGGTTAGTATATTTTTTTCGGCAGAGAGTCTTTCAGGATATAAATAACAAATATGTTACATGCAAATACCTTTATTTTATAATACCAAATTATCAGACTTACAGACATTTGTTTAGAGACTATTTAAATTAAAATATGCAGTTATTTCTTTTTCTTAGACTGTGTCAAATGAACTTCATTGAAAATATGACTACAACAATACATTTAATTAAAATTTCATTAAATATATCTACCATTTAGTTTGCCTTAAAACATCATCTTTTCCTATTGACTTTTGAAAATTAGTAAAATCTTATGTGCATTCAGTATTATCTTGCTGATTTGCTACCAACAGTCCAGTTATTCTACTTTTATGCAATATTATACATGGGTTTTTTAATTTCTTTTATCCACACATAACAAGGCCTTTCTTTGACTACCTTTATTCTTAAAGAAAACAAGAAGTAAATATTCCCATACTAATAGTTTTTATTAATTGTTATGCTTATTAGTGATTTTTTAGTAAATCATAGATCAGTAATTCTTTTACATTTAATTAGATCCAGCATAATACATCATAATGACTCAAAAAGCTAGGCTAATAATAAAACATAATTCACTGAGTCATACTGTTTGTCAAAGTTTGAAAAAAATAAATTTAAAATGACACATTCTTTTGTCTATTGTTTTGTTAGATCTTTTAATGTACTAATCCTATCAAGGATCATGCATTATAACCTCAAACATGTATCACAGAATGTGACCTTCTTCATATTTTCTTATATATTAATTATATAAGCTAAATTAATAATATTCTCAAGCATACATGCAGTCACAACCAACTGGTGTATAGCAATTCAGGTACAATTTACATGAATGTGCAGTTGTTTGCAAAGTCCCTTTAATTGTATGAAACAAAGAGTAAAAACTTTAATATATCATTTAAATTGTGAGATATAGTGGAGTAATTTCCTTCTACCTTTGGCCAATGCCACTTGTCTATGACAATAGCTTGCTATCAAATTTAAGACCCTTATTCGGGAGGTTAATGGGAGGTAGGAACTTCATCCAGTGTTATTTTGGCTTAAGGGCATAATGTCACAATTTGGTGCATCCTCTAATGACTTTTTTCCCTAAAAGCAGTTTACAGCTTAGACCTAGTTCAGCGAATTTCCTTGTAAGGTCCTTGGAAGACTGGAGGGAAAAAAGTACAATTGATTGCGTGGCCAAATTTCTGTTCATGCCTGCTTACTGATTTTTGTTCATTTCACAAATAAACAAGGCATGAATACATCAACCCACAAACCATAAACAATAAAGAACTTCATCCTGTAAGTTTGCTACGGCCAGCAGTTTGTGGCTGAATCTGCTATTTGTCATAAGATAAATGATAAAGTGATTGCCATTTGTCACTGAATACACAAGAGGAGTGCTCAGCTGTGAACCACTCAAATGCAGACAACAGTAAATACTGCCATTCTTATTACTAACTTCCTTTAAAAGGGTTCCCTAACACTATGAAAATAAAAGTACATTAGTGTTTGGGGTAAAAATTCGTATTCTTTTAATGTTAAGAAGAAAAATCAGGGAATAAACACAAAGCATCTGAATATGCCCGGTTAAAAACATTGTATTTACTACAACATGGAATGCATGCAAACGTGGGCCATCTTTTATAAAGAAAGGTGTTTTATAAAGTTGAGTGTTGAATTTAATTTATATGTATTGTTCCCAGTTTTGTACTGTTCAGTGATTTTTAATACAAACTTTTTTATGTTTCTGAGAATCACTGGTGCTTGACGGCTTTCAACTATATTAATAGAGGTTATAACAGCGCCCATACATTAATGTAGTCTGTGTTTTATCTAAACTCTGATTGAATTTAGGGAGTGCCTAAATTCTGTGTTGCTATACTTGCTTCCAACGACATGAACTTTATTAATTTCTTTGAAAGGTTACCCAACAACAAAATAGAGGAGCATAAAATGCAAATGATACATCAAAAAAAATAATAATAATTGACTGCTAATTAAATCCCTAAATTATAATATTGTTTAATGGCAAATTCCACACCAGATAAGGAGGGAGAATGATAATAATAGCACACTATACTACAATAAAAATGCTTAAGATCTGAAGCTTATATATAATGAAGCATAAAAATTCAAAAATATTTTTCCGTTTATAAAATGGTGACTTGCAAGAGAAAAAGCCAAAATGCAAAAAGGTGACACATATTTGAGATTTAAAAAAATGTTTATAACTCTCAGTTTTACCATGGAATATATCACTTTTCACAAGAGAACTCAGATTAAATAACACATAACCTGAAATATCTTTATACCATTAGACACAGTTCCTTCAAAATTAAGGTTGAACTATGTTGGTGGAAAAAGGTAGGGAAGTATGCACTTTATAGTATCTTTAAAGTGCACAAGCTGAATAACAAGTAGAAAAATAAGTATTCAGTGGCAGATATTTCCACAAATGATCTTTTAAATTCCAATTATTGTGTTATTCATAAAGGACTACAATAAGATTAAATTTGAAAAATATCAAATTATAAATGTCTCTTAACAAATAAAACAAATTTCAAAATCTTTATTAAAAATAAAGCACTTTTAAAATATCACTTTTTATACCTGTGCTAACAATGCACACTAGAAATATTTCAAAATATGAAGCTGGGAGTTGAGATTTCCTGACATAAGCTAATACATTTTTCATCAGTGCTAATGAATGAAAATGATTAGTTAGATCACTGAAATGTATGCGTAAAGTCTTTTTCTTCAAGTGTCAACACTACATATCAAATTAATTTTATAAATATTTGGCTAACTAGTTATAGCTTTATTATATACTTCAGTTGTACATAAACATTGTAATTCTAAAATCATTTAATATGATCATTAATTTCTGTATATTAGAATGTAAAATTATTAACACTTGCGGTAGATACATATATGAATTATAAGTACACACTAATTAATGCCTGTTCAAATAGTATATTTACAATGTGAACATTTGGTTTAATGATATATTCTTAAATAGGAGGATCTAATACTATTGTTTCTAAAACTCAAATATAAACCATATAAATCCCAGTTTTCATATGTCATATAGACACTTGTTTCTCATATTTTTCCCTAAATTAATTTCTCTGTTTATTTCTACATTATCTACTGCTTTAATTTTTCTATCGTGATAACTCTGTTTTAATGGATTAGGTTATTTCACTGATACATGCATTTTATTGCCTCTACAACATCCAAAATATTGTTTCAGGGACTTTTTCTTATTTTTTGGTATACAAACAGAAAACAGAAAAAGGAAAGGCTGACTTTTAGGCTTTTGACAGGAGTCTTGTATAAGTGGAAGACTTTTAATTCTCAAATTGTTTCAGTTCAATAACTCTTTTAAAGTTGTTGCGCCAAGATGCCTGGCGGATTAAGCTCCATTGCCTTTTCTTGTTTTGAACTAATGTATTCTTGATCACCGTTTAATGAAACTATATACCACATGGAGATTTCACATTAGATAAGCCATGTGAAACCCTCATCAGACAAGTAGCTCTGGCTGGTGGTAATCCTTCAGATGAAAATTTCAGACTAGCAGGTTTTCCAATTTAAATGAGCCCCTTTAACGATAAAAAATTGGCACGGTATGATTGCTAAAAATTATTTTTAAATTTTTATGTTGCCAAAGTGCCCTGGTGGCTGTGAAAAACAGAAATACTGCCGTAAATACAGAAAACATTAACTGGTCACTGAGGGGATCCAATTTACAACCCATAGAGACAACTCACACAGCTCACTGACACTGGCACTATTGGGTTTGTGAAAGGGCACTCACTCTGCCCCCTCCCCACAGAAGCGAAACTCATCTTAAATATGCAATTAAATAGATTTATTCTACAGGTTTCTCTAGTCAGTGGTTATTACTCACTCTTACTTCACTGCACCCTGATCTATAGAATTTTCATGATGTGTTCAGGTAGCCTTTAGGAAGCAACAGATCTTGTTATGAATTTTCAATGAAAAAATACTTTTCTTGCATCACCATGCACTGTTTAATGCTTTATTAAAGTGATTCAGTTCATGTTAAAAAGGTTAGCTGTTTTTTATTTTTACTCCAGCCTAGAACCACTATGCCTATGAATATTGCAACTGTAAACCTACATTTGCCCACCCACCCCATACATATTTTTAATCTAATCACAAATGTCAATGAGTTGCACACAAGCACAAAATATGCCAATAATTATTCCCTTTTGTTCATATGAGATAATATTAATAGATATTAGTTTGAAAAGAGTACTGATAATATTAGTTTGAAAAGAGTACTGATAATATATTAACTCTGGAATACCACTGTCATCCAGGTAAGAACATAATAAAATGTTGGTTTATAAAGTAAAAGGAAGAGTGCTACTCCAAAAACGAAGGTGGCTCCTTACAAGGAACTAAAAACTATGAGTAAATGTCTCATGTATGAGGAAGAAGCAATGAAACAATAATTTCATTCAAGCAGTGAAGACAGAAGAAGAAACTAAGAATTCAGATGAATATATAACCATTGACAATGAAGGACCTCGTGGTTTAAAATAGAAAGTTAATGTAGCAAAGGGGTAAAAATCATGTCATTTTTTTAAATTTGGGAGAGAGAGACATCAATGAATGGTTGTCTTTCACCTAACTCCAGCTACAGACTTGGCTGGAGGCTTGGCTTACAACCTGGTTATGTGCCCTGGCTGGGAATCAAACCAGCGACCTTTGGGTTCACAGGCCTGCATTTTGTCCACTGTGCCACCAGCCAGGGCTGGTTTAAAGAAATCTTGATACTCTTAAGAAGAAGACAGAGAACTCAGCTGGCTTTATATTGTAAATTTTAAGGAAGGACTTACACAGAAATTATCTAAAATCTCTATGGATCAGTAGTTCCCAACTCTATTTTCCTGCCCATATGGTTCACGAGAATGACTACCTCTGGGTGGAGAAAGTGAGCATAACCTGAAAGAATAAAACCACTAGCACTAGCACTACCATCACCTCGAAAAACAAGAAAAATAACAACAAAATATAGGTTTACAGAGTTCACTTTTGAGCTTCCACAATAATGGCATCTTTCATCTATTCAGTCATGCCACTAATAAGAATATATTTATTGCCTAGTATGTGCCAAGTATTGTACTAAGTGTAGGTTAAATTCATCTGTTACAGTTCAGGCCTATTTCTAAATGCATAGTTCATTCACATTCATATGCACACAATAAACCTTGGTTTGCTTTTCAAAATGTTTAGGATAACATATCAGCCTATTTTTCTTTAAAAAAAATTTAATCTCACCTGAAAACATGCCTATTGATTTTTAGAAATGGGGGAAGGGAAGGAGAGAGAGAGAGAGCGTGAAACATCAATGAGAGGAGCATTGCTCAGTTGTCTCTCACACACGCCCCAACTGGAGACGGAACCCACAACCCAGTAATCAAAACCTGACCTTTTGGTTTATGGGATGATGCTCCAATGTATTGATCCACAATGCCAGCACTATCCTATCTTTCTAATAGGAATTATCATTATCTTCAATCCAAAGAGTGCCTTAGACAAAGTAAAAGAGCAGAAATACACACACAGACACACACATGGGGCAGACCGTACTGAATTATGTTGTTATAAACTTGGTTAAGTTGGGAACTATGTTTCTCAAAAACCTCTTCTCTACACAGGTAGTTCCAAGTTTGAGTTGGCCAAAGAGAGAGATGCAGAATACATGTGGGATTTGGAAGGCATAAATGAACTAATGGCCATCATCTTGAATGATCACCATGGTCATGTATGGTGAAAGACAGATGCAGAGTTGTGCAGCACAAACAAATGTGGACTTATTTTCCTCCTCTGCGCACCTTGACCAAATGCCTGCCTCTGCTCTGTACCTTGACCATACTCCCTAGGCCAACCAATAGACACTTGGCTGTGGACCATAATGGCAGCTGGTACTTAGAAGCCACTGTTTCCCACATGCCTCTCCATAAGCTCCCTTTTCATGGTTCTACAGAAAGAGTTAGATTGGCTTGGCTTCTTAGAATTCCAGGGAAATTTAGACTTTTCTACTTTCCCCAGTGCTTTGGAAGACCAGTTAGTGAGCCTAATTTCCAACGTCCCCTTATAGATCTTTAATTCCCAACCTCTTCCACTTGAAAGGTTGAATTCCAATAATATATCTCTCATTCCCAAAGGCTCTGTTTCTATGACTGCATCCAGATTGATCTTGGATAAAGTCCTGTGCAGCTATTCAAAATTTGAACAATGAGAGAGATGAATTTGAACAGACTTTTCTAAGACAACAAATAGACATAATTTCATAATTTTCATGTGCTGTGACTTCTTTCTGATTTTGTTTTCTGGGTGTTTTCAATAATTATTTGTTTCTAAGTGCAACTATTTGGCAAAAATCACTCAATGAAGAAAGCTTATATATTTTAAATGTGTTCCGAACTCAAAGCTTGTATGTTTTCAAAGTAGACATTTGAAGCAAGATCCCTATCACAAAATTCCAGAACTGGGAAAAATATAAAATTGCTTATTCCACTGTCATATGGGAGAAGCTGAGTATGTCCAAAGAACATGTGTGACACTTGCAAATTGGTGTTCTGTGTACATACCTGCCCTTAAACATCAGCTAGAACCTCAGGGTCTCCTTCCTTTCATTTCTTCCATTATTTTTTAAAAATATTCTCTTAGTTCAGCAGTATATTCAGTCCTTCTTTTCAAATGCACTTTGACTCTCATTCAGCAATTGGCTTCTCATGACCTCCAGATTATTTCAGTCTTTTATACTATTCAATCATTTCAGGAATGATTATTTTGGGCATGGTATAATTCTCAAGCTTACATAGGAATATACCATTATTTTGCTTATGTTCCTTTGCTTGGCTAATTTTTGTAAGTCTCTACAAAATCATCTTATGTGTCACCTCCCCCAGAATTCCTTCTTTCACTGACATCCCTAGATTTTGTTGGATGCTTTCATAATCCAACAAAATGAAGTTTTAAAAAAATAGTAAAATAGACAAGAGCAGTACTATTACTAGATTTACTAAATTGTGTAATTTTGTGTCAGCCTTTCTTAAAGAATGGTGTGTTCTTCAGAATCAGCATCCATATCAAAGTTACATAGCACTGGTTCCTATAAAAGACTAAACAAACAATTATTTAAAAGTTTAAGAAATTTTATCCTTATAAAACTACATTTTAGTAGCCATTAATGATACTTTCCTTAAGTTTTGAATTAATTTTCAAGTATTATAAGGATAATTTGCTGTCTGTCTGTTTTTTATGCTAAGATTTTGGCTCAGAGTATGCAATGTAAGTCTTTCCTCAAGATTCAGTGAATGTAAAGCATAATACAAAAATATATAATATTTCAGATACAATTTTGCTTTCTAATATTAGTTGGAAACTTCAGTTGCTGGTTAGATTTTCAAGAGAGAGTCATTGAAGAGGTTTCATATGCATAAAGAATGCAGATTTTTAATTTCTAACTTTCAGACGAGATCGGGCGCGTTCAGGGTGGTATGGCCGTAGACTAATTTCTAACTTTCAAATGTTTGATATATATACTTCAGTACCTATATTTCTGAACTATTTGAAAGAATAAGATAGAAGCAAATGAAATGAAATACATGCTAAAATATAATGAAATAAGTACTTATATGTGATAGTTAAAATCCTAGCCCTCAAAAATGATACTAGTAACTGGAGCTTTTGGGAAATGCTTCAGTTGCGAGGGTAGAAACCTAATGCCTTACTAGGCATTAGGGGTCTCCAGGGAGACCCCTAGTCCCATGAGAAGATGCAGTGAAAAGTCTGGGACTTGGGTAAGATCCCGTACCTGATCATTTTAGCACACTGATCTTGGACTTCCAGCCTCCAGAACTGTGAGAAATAAATGTCCGTTGCTTATAGGCTACCCAGTCTGTGGATTTTGTTATAGTGTCATGAATGCACTAAGATGTATGCTTTTCTGAGTTCTGTAAGGTTTCTAAAAACTTACTGAACCTGAGGGTGGTTGTAGCCAAATTTGTAGCCAGCTGCTTTGAAGAGAGGATAGTCCTCAGCATCACCACACTTGTGGCTGGCATCAGAAGTGAGGGTACTCTGTGGGGACTGTGGGGACTGTGTCCTCTGAGCAGTTTTTTGTTTATGTGTGTGTGTGTGTGCATGTGTGTGTGTGTGTTTAACTCCTGGATATTAAAGGTACAGTGCCACTACATGCCAAGATATCAAAAGCTGATCACACAAGTTTATTTTAATTATAGGTGCAAATTATAGTACTATATAACATTACCTCATCACTCAGATAATATCCTGGCCCCAATATACACAAGCCTGTCACGTATCACACAAATGGTGGTTATGATGTTGTACCAGGAACAGGCTGAAATTGGGAGACACTCTGTATGCCTGGGTAAAGAGTTACCAATGGGCACAAGACTAACTGACTAATGAACATTTGGAGAAAGCCTTGATATACTGTATTCTGTCTACTTTCGTATTTCAAAAGGACATGTAATTACACAAGTTATTGTCCGTCCAATTGAGCTTTAATTTCCCTTGATTAATCCTAGAAAACAAAGAACAATGACAACTGTGAGGCCCCGTGGCACAATGACAAGTAATAATATCTTACTGCTTTGCTGTTTATAGGCAGCCTTCAGTTTATTGGGGGTGGGGGGTGGGATGGAGGGAATAATAGGAAAGGCACCCATTTTAATCCTAAATGTGCAACTTCAAAACCTAGTGATTATGAGAAAGACTTATTTAGTGTCTCCAAGTTTAAATTGCCCAAGTGCAACTGTAAAATTGGGAGAATAAAGCCTTTGCTGCCTACCACACGGGTGTGCTTTATCCACAAAATACCCTTGTAGTTGAACCCTGAAAGAGCTACTTCAAGTTGCTAGAGATAACAATTACCATACCTCATCTTAAAGCTCTTCTATTTCAGAATTAAACTCTAATCTAAACTTAAGAAAAACAATGCAAAATGTTGAGTCAAAGTCTAAAAATACTTTTACTAATTCTTTTTTGCTTTTTTCATTCATTGTTCTTTTCCCCATAAAGTGTGTTTTGCATTACAAAAATCAACACAGGTTATGGAAAAACATTTTCATTATTTTATATAGTACTGAAAATGAACATGACACTACAATAGTTTATATATTCCATTTCCTTTTTCTTTATAGCCTATTTCATTTTCTCTCAAACTGTTATTATAATCATGGCACCCAAATTTGAGATATGCAGCTCCCTTAGGAGGTCAGGTATACATGTTCTCTATAAGCAAATAAATCAGACAGTGGGGGTGCTATTTGGGTAATGTTAACAGTGCTCCCCACAGGACACTGTGCAAGTCACATTTGTGATATCTGTCAGAACATCAGGGCCAGATTCAAAAATCCTGTTTAAAAGTGTGCATGGTGCTGATACTTAATACAGAAAGCTACTGATAACTTATTAAAGACAAAGTGATAGCTAGTCTTTATCTCTGGCTTTCCCAGTCCCTCTGTCTCTCCCTCCCCTGTCCAACCTTTCTATCTCTATTTCTCCTGAAAAGCTCTGAAAAACAAATTAGAAACTCCTAGTAACTGAAAACAACTTCCTGGTTGTGGTGGAGCACTTTATGCTAAGATCTATGCTATCTCATTTATGCAACATTAAATTCACTTTTTCTGAAAGTAAGATAAGGTGACCTTCCTGAAGTTAATAGCTGAAGTAAAATTCCTACTATTTAAAGGAAGATGCATAATTGAAGGTTCTTTTAATGATATGTATAGCCAAAATAAAAACAGTAATGTGTTTTGCTATTTAGTACTGCTTAGTCTCTTTATGTGACATTTAAAAAAATATTGATTACAGACACTACTATATAAGTATGTATTTATAATAATTTATAGGGTATGTAAATACGTTGATGTTTTCATTAACAGTATATAGGTGAAGCAATACTATGTCAAGTCTTGATGGTCTCAGTAATTCACTGTCTCATTTTGAAAATTTTTTTATAAATACAAGAAATTTGACAATATTTACAAATTGTATTTTAGCAGTATTTCTTCCTTTGATTCTTTTGCTGGTTTACAAAATCTATTAAAATAATGCTAAGATTCTCCCTCCTATGTGAGGTTGGCCTGTTTCTCAGAATTAAGGATCATGCTTTATTACAATAATCCTCTGCAGCTAGAATACTGTATTTTATGTAGTAGGAATTCAGTTCATACTGATTAATTGGACTGAACCATTGTCCCATCCTAAAACTTTCCAGTATGAACCCTGGAAGGGCTATTCATTGCTAAACAAGTTCAGGTTGCATTTCATTCTCATTACACAATATTGGGTAAAACCTTTTGTATCAACTAAATATTGGCCTGAATGAAAGTCCCCACCCATAGAGGGTCTAGTTACAGTTAGCATAATCCCAGTTTTCCATAATTGCTTTCAAACCATCATTTCTCCACAGCTACATAAGAATACTCGAGTGTTATATTGCTTAAAGAATATAACTGTCCACCTTCTCTCGTCCTATTAAACTGTCATTTGATGAATTCCTGCTCATTTTTCCACACTAAGGGAAGACTTTGGCCCATGGAACTTGGTCTTCTCTTCCTGTCTATGCCATGTTCCAGCATCAGTCTTCTTTTAAAAAAATTAATTTTGAGAGAGAGGGATCAATTTGTTATCCCACTTATTTATGCTTTCATTGGTTGGTTCTTTCATGTGTCCTGACCAACAAGCTTGGCATATCAGGCTGACACTCAAACCAACTGAGCTTCATGGCCAGGGCCTCATCATTCTGCTTTATTTTTGTATCTATCTGGATAGCCTATCCAACATTTTCATCTTAAGAGTCTCAGCACTTAATAAAATTAAGTTAACTTCGATTCCATGTCCCATTACCAATTCATACCCATAAACACCTTTTTCATTCTGTCATCATCTAGAATGGCACCACAGCTGTTTATACTCCTATATCACTCTCTGACTATAACTTCTGTGCCTTTTGCTTCCTCTATTCTTGCTACCTTTTCCATATCAGAACCACCCAGTGAGGACACTGTCTTGATCTTTCTTCCCAATCTTCCCTGTATTATTAAGAATTTCTGAAGCCTCTGTGTAATGTATATATAGTTTCTACCACCATCTCTTCATTCAAACTCTTGTTTATCCCATTCTAAGTTCTTAATTCATTTGGCACTAGACTTCAAGTAGCTCCTTCAAAAGTATCTCAAATTTGATGAAACCAGTTTCAAACCTATTCCCCAGTCCATACTCTCTATTTTTGGATGCTGACATTAATAACCATCTTATCATCAAAGTAAAAATTTTGATATATACTTGAATAATTTTTCTTACCATCTAGCTAAGAAGTAGTATTAACTTCACCACACTGGGGAAAAGGGGTAAGACTCTTTACTGGCAGAGTTTTCTGAGCCTGGTCTCAGACATCTAGGCCTTACATTCTGATGGGATCGATGTTTCAGTCCACTTTGGCCTATCAGTGTCACAGCAGACCAGTGGAAATCTCTGCTAATGTTAGTGGATTTTTCTCAGTTACTCTGGTAGCTTTGTTACTCTTCTGATCAATTATTCATGACCTAAAACCTAAACTCTTTAGTGTGGCATTCAGAGCCATCATGTTATGGCTCCTACCTGAATTTAAGGCATTATTTCCTGCATCTGATCTCCCAACCTGATAAACTACCCAGATGATAAACTACCCATGATAAATTCCCTAAGTGACGCTGATTTTTGACACGTGTATGCCTTATTGCCCATTGTTTTCACAACTTGAAGTATTCTTTCCTGAGTAATTTGTTCCTGCCTCCCAAGACATAATTCTGTTACTATCACCTTAAAAAGCTTTCTAAAATTTCCTTTAAGTGCTTTTCCTGATTTTCAGATAATTCTGTGCATAAGTCAGTAAAAGCAGTTGTTGCACCTATTTTAACTTATATCTATCTGTTTCTTCACCATTGCTCACTGAAGCTAATTAAGAGCAGGTGTTACTTTTCATTTAATATGCTCAGAATCTCATCCAGACTTCAAAAATGAATGAATAAACAGAAACATGAATGGATAAGGAATAATTTCCCTTATCGTTGCCAAGGTAAATTGAAATTTGAATCTCATTCTTTCATTTATTATTTTAGGAGTTACATCACTTCATTTGGACTTCAATTATTAAGTTCTAGACATTGTAATAGACTGGGCCTACTCACATAAGTGAGGTATTGTTCTCACCATCAAAGGCATCACCAATTGGGATGGGAGCAAAATACTTAAGCAAAACTGCATGATACAACATATAATACAATCTCTCCCTCAATTGTCTCTTTCCCCTTTGCTGTAAAATATACATGGGGTTTGTAATTTGCAATTGCAAGTAAACAAATATAAATAAATATATTCCTTTAATACCAAAACTATTGAAAGAGTATTCTAAGGTTGTCTTCTTCAATTTTTCTCAGTGCTCTTGCTCCTTTCACCATTATATTTAATCTTCAGCCTTTACTAATTTATGGCTACTACTCTCGCTGTCACTAAGGCTCTACTAATGACCAAATTAAGAGTGATATAGGAGTTTAAAATGTTAGCTATGGTTCCATTGTAGATGAAAGAATGAGAAGAATATCCTAAAATAGATTAGTCTTAAATGTAAGACCTATAATTGTAAAACTCCTAGAAGAAAACAGAATAAATATGGGGACATGGAAGTGAAGGTTGTGGGTTCAATCTCTGGTCAGAGCACATACAAGAAGCAATCAATGAAGATCTCAAACAACCTAATTTTACACTTCAATGAAAAAGAAAAAAGAAAAACCAAAGTAAGTCCAAAGTTAGAAGAAAGAATATAACATACATAAGAGCAGAAGTAAATGAAATAAAGACCAGAAAAATAATACAAAAGATTAACAATAAATGTTGGTTTATTGAAAAGAGAAACTGAATTGACATATCTTTAGTCAGAATAATAAAAAAGAGAGAAGGTTCAAATAAAATAAAAAAGCATTGCAACCTATACCATAGAAATAAAAAGGATTATAAAAACAAAAACTATATTATCATTTCAATATGTGTAGAAAAAGCATTTGACAAAATTTGACATCTATCCATAATAATCAGGTATGGAAGAAATAGACCTCAACATAATAAAGACTATATACAGGCATACTTCATTTGATTGTGCATCATAGATATTGCATCTTCACAAGTTGAAGGTGAACAACAACCCTGCATCAAGCAAGTGTATTGGTGCCATCTTTCCAACAGGCTCAGATGATGACATTCTTTCATAATATATTAATTTTTAATTAAGAAATGTACATTGTTTTTATAAACATAATGCTATTGTATACAACACACTACAGCATGGTATAAAAGTAACTTTAATGTGTGCTGAGAACCCAAAACTTTTGTGTGATTCACTTTATTCTGATATTTGCTCTACTTCAGTGGTCTGGAACAGTACCTGTGATATTCCTCAGGTGTGACTGTATGATAAGCCCATAGCTAATATCATTCTCAATATTGAAAAGCTGAAAGTGTTTCCTAATATGAAGAACAAGATGCAATTTCTATTCAACGTAGTACTGAAAATCCCAGCCAGAGCACTTAGGCAAGGGGAAAAAGGCATCCACATAGGACAGGAAGAAGTAAAATAAATTCTGATAGCCATGTGCAAAAAAGTGAAATACCAAAAATTAAATTAAAATAGATTGGTCCTAAACATAAAACCTATAATTGTAAAACTCCTAGAAGAAAACAGAATAAATATCTTTGACATTGGTCTTGGAATGATTTTTCATATGACACAAAAGCACATGAAACATGCAAAAGTACATTAAGTAAAACTATATCAAACTAAAAACTTTCTATGCAGCAAAAGAAATAAATTGAAAAACAACCTACCTAATGAGAGAAACATTTGCAAACCGTATAAGGTCTTAGAGGTGTTAGTATCCAAAATATATAAGTAACATATAATTTAGTAGCAAAAAAACCCCAACAAAATAATTCCATTTAAAACTTGACAAAGGACCTGAAGAATCATTTTTCCAAATCAGATTTACAAAGATATACAAATGGCCAACAGATAAATGAAAGGGTACTCAACATTACTATCATCAAGGAAATGCTGGTCAAAACAAGAAGATATCAATCACCTCACACCTGTTAGAATGGCTTGTCAAAAAGACAAGTAACAAGTGTTGGTGAGGATGTATAGAAAACAACCCTTGTACATTGTTGGTGGGAATGTAAATTGGTATAACCATTATGAAAAACAGTATGGAGATTCTTCCAAAAATCAGAAATACCATATGATCTAGCAACCCCAGTTCTAGGTGTAAATCTGGATGGAATAAAATCAGTATTTCAAGGAGATAGCTACACTCTCATGTTTATTGCAGCATTAATACCCAACCTATGAAAACAACTTAAGTGTCTACTAATGGAGGACTAAAGAAAAAAATATAGGTATAAATATATGAATATGAACACTATTCAGCCATGAGAAAGAAGGAAATCCAGCCATTTGCAATAAAACAGATGAACCCAGAGGACATAATGCTAAATGAAATAAGCCAGACAGAGAAAGACAAACACTGTAAAATCTCATTTATTTATAAAATCTGAAACAAAAAGTTGCACTCATAGAGTAAAATGGTGGTTACCAAGGGGCTGAGGGATGGGTGAAAAGGAGAGATGCTGGTCAGTTTTAAGATGAATTACTTCTTGGGGTCTAATGTATGACATGGTAGCTGTAGATAATGATACTACATTATATATTTTCAATTTGCTCAGAAAGTAGACCTTAAGCATTCTTATCATATTAACTACATACAAAAAAAAAAAAAAAACTGTATTCTCATAACAAATCATCACATTATACATTTTAAATATATATAATTGTATTTCTTAATTATACTTGAATACTTGAATAAATTTGTTAAATGGTTATTTAATTTGCATAAGATTAGCACACATCACTATAGTTTATGTGCCATAGATAACTTATTTAGAAAAAATTTTTAATTCAACTAGACGATACTTTTCATGTCATGTAAGTTCCTATATTTCAGTCTAACTGAATGTCATAGTCTATTAGAATTATGTAAAATTTTGCATGGTCACTGTTCATTTTGCTTTATATATTTGTAAGTCATATTATTCAGTGCATACAGACTAATAATTACTAAATGACCATTTTGGTGACAATATTTTTTTATATAATGACAATTCTCTCCTGTGTGTTATTTTAAAGTTAATATTATCAACACCTCCTCTTCTTGTTGGACTAACCAAATTTTAAATTTTATCAATTATTCTGGCTTATTTTTTAATGTGCATTTGTAACCTGTAAAGAGCAATAATTAGGATGATTTTGGTTTTTTCAATCCATTCTGGTTAAATAATTTAAATAATATATGATAGTTTTATTGGGTTTTGCTTCTATCATCTTAATGCTTTCTGTGTTGATAATATCCTTCTACATTTGTCATTATTACTTTTTTGGTATATTAAGTGTTTGGGTTTTATTTTATTGTTTTTAATAATATAAAGTGTAAAAATTCTATTTGTATTATATCACTGTTTCAAATTTCCATCCAAATGTGCTCTTATATTAGTAATGCAGATAAACAATGAGAGATAAAGTTGCAAATATAAGTTTGAGATGTATCATGGAGACCAAGTGGTAAAGTTTACATGTAATTTGTAAAGAGGTAGGAGACATAAGAATTTTCAGAGTAGCATAACATAGTTAGAGATAGGCTGCAGAAAAATCAATTAGACAGCATTATGTAGGATTAATTGATGTTGAATGAAAGTACAAGTTGCAAGTACAGTACAATAAAGTGCTCTTGTAATTAAGAGAAGTGGTGAGAAGGAATGAGGATTATAGACTTAATAGAGACTGATGTCAAATTGGGTGTGATGTGCACACAAAAGAACAGAATATATGTAATGTGGTATGTTACTAAATGACTGAAAAACTTATGGTGGCATTTATAATAAGAGTATTTTGATGACTGGCTTTGTTAGATGACTTTTTGGGTGTGATTAGAGACTACATAAGTGTAAACAATCACCAAATAATCCATCATGCAAACATAGAATTTGGGCAAAGGAGTAGAAATGAAAAAGATTGGTGAGTCAGCCACTGTATTGTCAACTGAAGCCATGAGAGCTCATGAACACTTTAAAGAAAAGCAGTAGAGAATACCTGAAGGCGGAATCCGGATGACAGTTGTTACACTATCATCTCTCAGCATTATTTAAAAATTCCACTTGCTCACTACCAGGGCTGGGCTTTGTTTGCAGAGACTCTATATTCTTTGACTGGGAGCGTAAGTTCCACATATTTGAGAATTTTCTATTTTAGTCCTGTAATTAATTTCTAGTTTCATACAATTGTGATTTGAAGATATGTGATATAATTTCAATCTTCTTAAATTTGTTAAGACCTGTTTTATAACCTAATATGTGTTTATCCTGGGGGAATATTCTGTGTGTGCTTAAGAAGAATGTGTCTTCTGATGCTGTTGGATAGAATATTCTATATATGTCTGTTTTGTTCTAAAGTGTAGTTCAAGTCCAATGTTTCCTATTGATTTTCTGTCCAGATGATTTATCCATTGTTGAAATTGAGATATTGAGGTCCCCTACTATTATTGTAGGCTATTTCTCCCTTCATATCTGTTAGTATTTTTCTTAATATATTTAAGTGTTATACTTAATTTTAACATTAATCAACTGCATTTACAAATTATAGGCAATAAAACTTCCATAACATTAAAAATTTCTGTCATTTAAAGATATTTGACACGAATTGTCCACTGAAAAAGACAACAATTAACTCCAGAACCACATTATATGTTATCTAAAGTTTGTGTATATTTTTCTTAAACTATTTTTTTAGCTATTCATATTTCTAATTCTGTGTGTTTTCTTAGTCCTCAATAAATTACACTGTGGCTTTTATAGAGTCTTATATTAAACATTTCCTTCAGATGATCTATAATTGTGACCAATTCTTGAACCCAGAGCAGACACCCTCAGAACAGTAACATTACATATATAATGATGCCTAATAAGACTTGTTTCTTTGACCCTGTCCAGGTAGCTTAGTTGGTTTTAGAGCACTGTACTGATATGTCAAGATTGTGGGTTTAATCCATGGTCAGGGCACATTTGAGAATCAACCAATGAATGCATAAGTAAGTGGAACAACAAGTTCTCATTCTCTCTCTCTCTCTCTCTCCCTCCCTCCCTCCCCCTCTCTCCCTCTCTTTCTCTCTCCCTCTCTTTCTAAAATCAATCAATAAATTTATTTTTAAAAGATATTTCTTTATGGTAATCCTTTGTATTATACACATATTTACAAATTTTTATCTCATCCAATTTCTAAACAGCGGTGATTATAGGTTTTCTTCTTATAGGGAAATTCATACTCTTTAATACTGAAGCTGATCCTAATCATAAAGAGTGTCACTAATGATGACAGATCTCTAATCTGTGCATGTTCAAACTATGCTCTTGATCACATAAGATGAATGCATAACAAATAGCTAGCCAAGTATCGATAAGACAACTTCATATAAATCCAAGATTAAGAACATTATTCAAATATTTAGCAGAATCCTTTAATTGCTAGAAAACAATTGATAATTTAATCATTTTCACCTAGCCAAAACATACTGAACAGTACATTTCTTATGTTTTATCAAGAAAAGAGGGTGAATGAGAAAGTCGACTTCTGCACAGCATGAGGACTTGCTGAAGTATCAGGCTGGTACAGCAAAGAAAAAATTTCTGACATGCCTATGCTTTTAGCCATTTTCAAGCATACTGACATCAAAATCACCAAATATGTTTAATACACTTGTTCATTCAGTTATTCCCTGAGTTTGATTGAGAGCCTCCCTTATACCAGGTATCATTCTCAGCTTTTAGGATACAGAGACTGTGACAGAAAACTCTCCTATCCTCATAGCAGGGATTGTGTGTCTTTTAAAATGCACCATAAGTGTTTTAGAAAATAAAATAAAAACAAGTAAAAATGAAAGAAAAAAAGGTTCAGATAGAGATTAGCACTATGAAAAAGAAAAGAAAAGAAAAGAATGTGATGTATCCAAGGTACACTTCAGAATGGAAAGACAGAAGATGGCTTCAGGATGAAAAGTAGTACAAATCTCAATTACCAAGAGGCTAGTTATACAGGCTTTTTCTTTGTCTCTCTCCTGCTGACCAGATTTTGCCATTTCACTAATTATTATTGTTTCACAAAAGTGTTGAAATGCTAGTCAATAAATGATTATTGAGATCCCACTGTGTTCTCAGCGCTAGTACGATTGGAAAATGTGGTTGAATTCAAACAACTATTTCTACTGCTGTGATAAAATACAAGGCAGGGAATGATGCTTGTCAGTAAATAACGTAAGCCTTCTTGTCTAGAGGGGTGTCTAAGCTTTCCCAGCCATTTATACATAACATCACATCTCTGAGATTCAGCCATCCGAGTTCCAACTCCTCCAAGAGGAGGCATCATTTATTGCCACTAGATGGCACCAATTATTTTCATATTTTTAGGTCAACAAAACCAAACCAAACCTCCTTCTATGTAACAGCTAAATTTTAAATAGAAGAATATTATTTAACACTATTATTAATAAAAGCATTGTTATTTTATTCATAATTATATTATAGGGGAGACCAGAGCTAGCAATAAAAACTGCGTGTGCATTCACTCACATACCTGTTTATTCAATGTATATCTGTCCCAAATAATCTTTTAAATATTAAAATGGAAACATAAATAAAAGTAATCAAGTATATTAAGTATATAGTAATAGAGTACATAAATATCATGATCAAAAATAGCTGATAAAAGTATATTATGATATTACATATACTTTTAAAAGTTTTGCTGGAAATAGTTTTAATAAAATTCAGTAGTATTCTTTAGTTTTTAGAAGTAATTCCCCATGTGTCTCTCAAAAATAATATAAATATATTTAAAAACATAGCATTTATTATTACAATTAAATGTGAAAATGTAAAATAACATAAGAATCACTTTGTTCACTTAGTCATAACTAAATAAAAATTTAATAATTATATCTTTATAAAACAATAAAAATTCAGAGATGTGAAGATATATTTTATCCTTTAATTTCCCTGTTTCTAACAAATAAGTGCAATTAAAACATATGCAAAATATTTCTAAAGGTAAACAACACAAAATATTCTCCTTTTCAAACAAGTGATTAATAAACATTTAAAGCATGTTTATTCAGTAACAAAATGTAAGTATTCTCAGGTGTCCCATTAAAAATATAAAAGTGGCTCTGGAATAAATATAACATATACTTGTTTTCTTTAAAATTTAAAATTATATTTCACATTCCATATTATTTATATTAGTTTGAAGTGTACTGTACAGTGCAGCGGTTAGACAGTAAAATAATTTATGAAGTGATCCCCTGATAATTCTAGTATCCACCCGGCACCATACACAGCTGTTACAGTAGTATTGACTATTCTCCCTATGCTGTACTTTACCTCCCTATGTTTTAACTACCAGTTTGTAGTTCTTAATCCCTTCAACTTTTCCACTCCGTCTCCGACCCCTCTCTCATTGGGCAACCATCAGTCTGTTCTCTGTATCTATTAATATAAGTCTGTTTCTGTTTTGTTTGTTCATTCATTTTGTTCATTATACTCCACGTATAAGTGAAATCTTGTTGTCTTTTTCTTTCTCTGACTTAATTCACTTAGCTTCTTAATACCTTTTAGGTTCATCCTTGTGTCTCAAATGGTAAGATTTTGTTCTTTTTTACACCTGAGTAATAGCCCATTTATATATGTACATCTTCTTTATCCGATCTTCTGTTGATGAGTACTCAGGTTGTTTCCATATCTTGGCTATTGTACATAACACTGCAATGGACATAGGGGTCCATGTATCTTTTTGAATTAGTGTTTTGGATTTCTTCAGATAAATACCCAGAAGTGGAATTGCTGGGTCTTAAAGTAGTTCTATTCTTAATTTTTTGAGGAACTTCCATAGAGTTTTACATAATGGCTACATCAATTTGCAATCCCACCAAAAGTGCATGGGGGTTCCCTTTTCCCTACATCCTCACCAGCACTTGTTGTTTGTTGATTTGTTAATGATGGCCATTCTGACAGGAGGTGGTGTTTCCTGTGGCTGTAATTTGCATCTCTCTGATGACCAGTGACCATGAGCATCCACATGTCCTCTTTAGAGAACTATCTATTCAGGTCCTCTGCCCATTTTTTAAACTGAATTGCTTGTTGTTATTTGAATGTTATTTTTGGTGTTTAGTTGTGTAAGTTCTTTTTTTTTTAATTTTTAATTTTTATGGTATTTTCCATTACCATTTAGTGCCCTTATACCCTCTTCTCCTCCAATCACCACACTGTTGTCCATGTCCTTGGGTCCTTTATTCTTCTTGCTCAATCCCTCCATGCCTCCTATACTTTTAAATCAGTAGCCTTCCAAATAAAATGAAGTGGAATGCCAAAATGAGGGTACAAATAAAATGCACTGAAAAGTACAATATGCTGTATGCATCTATTAAATTACTTACAAGGAAAAATGAAAAGTGACATGTTTTTTTATGCTAACAGATTTGTTTTTAAAAATGTAAACATCTTTGCTATTTCAATATGAAAATAAGCACCTCAAACTATCTGCTGTTTTGGTTATCCCTATATTCCCTTCATTCCAAAACAGTAAAACAATAATACTCACTTTAATCTCTGCCAGAGTTTTTTGCCTCATGTTAATGAGTGTTCGGTATCTCTGAGCTTCCTCATTGAGCCGCTCTTCACAGGCTTTCTTCTCACTTGCGTAATGATCATAAACAGCTTGTGCATGTTCTTTTTTAAATCTTGTAGTGAAAAACTGCTCCCTATTAAAAAAGAATTGCAATCACCACTAATTGATTTATATTTTATTACCTAAAATACACATGATACATTTTTTAAAACTCAGGCCCTGCTGGTGGCACAGGGCATAAGGTGCCGGCCTGGGAACCCAAAGGTCGCTGGTTCAATTCCCCAGCCAGGGCACATAACCAGGTTGCAAGCCAGGTCTCCAGCCAGGTCTGTAGTTGGAGGCAGATGCAAGGCAACCAAACATTGATGTCTCTCTCCCTCTCTGCCTCTCTCCCTTCCCCTCTCTCTAAAAATAATAATAAACAAAATATTTTAAAACTCAATATTGAAAAATCTGAGAACTGGAGGGCTTTGGAAAAAATTCCCTAGTCCCTTCTATAATCTCCATAAGGCAACATCTAAGTGATCCAGGAGCAAGAAAATCTCAGGAGAAATGTAATGGATTCTCCTGGATGTTGACCCATCATGCATGTTTTGTTGGCATTCCTAAATAACTCCTTCTCCATGCAGTATGTAAGTCCAAAGATAACACATCCTGATTAGATTAAGCCAGCCAGCCCTGTGCTAATTATCCAGAAATAAGTGTGTGTGTGTGTAGAGAGACCCCAATAAGATGCAAGGCAAAGACCTACCTAATTCCACATATTCCACATAGAACAGGCTCAAAACCACTAACTGGAAACAAGGAGTTATGTTTTCAAAGTTGCTGACAAAAGTATAGTGGAGAGAAAAAAATAAGTGCCTAGTGTGGAGCTGCTGAATCAACCAACCTTGCAGTTTACCTTACTCATAGCCTCCTGTTATAGAAGATGATGCATTCACCTATTGTTTAAGTTGGTGTGCAAATGTGTGTGTGAGCATGTGTGTGCATGCATTCATGTATATGTCTGTGTATTTTGTCCTATACAACTAAGTGCAACTTGACAAAGGTAAAATAATGTTTATGCTGATATTGATCATAATGTAAAAAACAATAGTAGTAGAATAAGCACCACAAAGTGGTGAAAATAATAGTGCTTTAGAAATAATTCCTGGAGTTGAAAGCAACCTAAAATCCAGAATAAGCAGAGCTGCAAAAGCTTGGCACAGTCTTGTTACCCACATCCGTTTTCATCTCTACTGGTATAGAAAATTGAATCATTTGCACAGTTAGCTACAAAGACAGCAGGACTAAAAATCTTGAGGGGCTAACATGCTAAAGTGCTTTGAATGTAATATCTCATTTAATACACCCACAACTCTATGGAAGAATAATTACAGCCATTTACAGATGAGGAACCTGCACTTCAGCATAATTAGCTTGTGTAAGCTAATTAGTAAATGACAGACAATCCAAATCCAGTTCTGTCTGGCTCTGTTTAATTCAGCAGCTCAACATTAGAGTACTCATTTTTTTCTCTCTCCACTATGATTGTTATCAGTACGTTTGAAACCATGACTCTTAATTCACATTTTTACATGTGAATCTCTCCCACTAAACGGCATAAAGTCCTTTCTTTTTATCTGCCTTGCTCTGTTTTTTTTTTTAACACTGTATCATTTATAGACACACCATCCAAAATTCTTATGTAATGCTCTACATAAGTGCTCCCTGATAATCACATTCTGAAGCATAGGGGAACCAATGAATTCACACAGGGAGGAGCTGGTATGACCCAAGACAAAACTCTAATACTTGCTACCAGCAAACATCACTATATCTTGATCCCATCTACTGCATTCTCTACACTGAGTATTTTAATTAGATTGTATTCAATATAGCATTGTATTAATTTTACATATATTATGTATACTATACATGTTTATATGTATGTGTATTCATGAAAATAATGTTTCCTTTCTCATAGTGATAAAAAGAATAAACACTTAGGTCTGTACATCTAGGCTCAGATCCCTTCACTGTCTAGTTAAGAGACAATTGTAAAATTTAATGGGAGCCAAGAGTAGCCTTGATAATAATTATTTTTATCAACATGTTTCAATTGTTTTGAATATGAAAGATTTGCCTCTCTAAACATATCTTCAGATAATGTAAAGATACACTATCCCACTTGATATTTCTTTGTTCCTCTCGGTGCTTGGCACTAAGCACACCATGTGTTCTTAATAAATAATGATCAACTTGCCATGGTCACCTATTGAAAGTACCAATAGCATATTCCTCATATAGTAATGTGCCACTTGGCAATGTGATATGCTCTGAGAAATGTGTTGTAAGGGGATGCTGGTGTTGTCATTGGGTGAACATCCTAGAGAGCAGTTACATAGGCTAGATGGTACAGCCTACTACCCACCTAAACTAGGTGGGTAGCCTGTTGCTCCCACAACCTGTAGAGTGTGTTATTATACATACAAAGCAACAGGAGGTTAAATCAAGCCTAAGAGAATATAATACAATCAAGAAAGGCAGTGAAGAGATGTATGATGCTGCCGTCAGTGAAGACGGCACACCTTTTCACAACAAACCTTGAGAACATACTCTCTAAAATAACAATTATAAGTATACTGTAATACATAAACCAGTAACATAGTCATTTATTTTCATTATCAAGTGTTATGTACTGTACGTAACTGTACGCACTATACTTTTATGTGACTGGCAACACAGTAGGTTTGTTTACAGCAGCCTCACCAAACACACGAGTAATGCATTGCTGGGTTATCAGGGAAGACTGTGGCATCACTAGGCAATAGGAATTTCTCCACTTCATTTTAACCTTATGAAACCACTGTCATATATGGGGTCAGTCACTAAAGCACTGTTTTGCAGTACATTCCTGTACGTGTACTGTGCCTGATTATCTGCAAGTATCTTCCTTTCCAGTCCTAGGTTAGGTTCGCTGTATACACACCTGACATAACACCCTTTGGAACAGGATGGACTTAATCTGAAGCTAGCTCTACCGCTAATTATCTGTGCCATCTCAAAGTAATCATTTAATTTACTTGAGCTTCTGTTTACTCAGCAAAAATATGGGAACGTTAAAACAAAATTTAAGAATTTGTTGAAAGAATTGGATGAGATAAGGTACATAGATTTCTTGCAAAGTGCCTGGCACATTTAGGAAGATAATCAACGGCAGCTTTAAATATTACTTGACATTATCGCTGTTAGTTAATAGATTTGTAAGCAATACTGCAGTGCCATCTATTCTTTTTCCTTTTTTCCTGTGGAAAGGCAGGTTTCGTCAGGTTTAGAGAAGGAATTAATTCACTGGGACATGGTGACCACTTTTGTCTCAAGGGCAATATAATCTAGCCACAGGATGAAAGAAAATGTTGGGATTAAAATGGTAAAAATCCTGAAGAAAAGAAAATCTCCAATTTGTGAATTAGATCTTTATAAGGTTAATGTGAATTATATAATTTTAGGCTTATACCTTTGAGCCCCAAAATATTCTTACAGATAATAAACAATGTAGATAAATACCTTTCAAAATATACCATGTTTCCTTGCTTTCTTACATGACATACTGAATATGAGTTAGTCTTTTCTATTTATTTATTTAAACATTTTATTCATTGTTTTTAGGAAGAGGGGTAGGGAGAGGGACATCTATGTATGGTTGCCTTTCACCTGCTTCCAGTTACAGACCTGGCTGGAGACCTGGCTTGCAACCTAGTTATGTGCCCTGGCTGGGAATCAATAAATAATTATTTATTATTATTTATTATTTGGGTTTGCAGGCTGGTGCCTATCCACTGTGCCACCAGCCAGGGATGAGTTAGTCTTTCTTAGATAAAGCTGTATGATCATTAAAAGAAGTTTTTACCCTAAGGTAGTAGCTAAACAAATCCTTGTTGAGTACTTTGACTTGACTCCATTAAGGTATATGGTATTAGGCTGTGCGTAGTGTTTCCCTGAGATTTTGTACTTTGGGTGGTATGACTTTACTAACACTCTAATAGCTTTCCATACTCAAATCCAAGGATAATCCCTAAATGCCACCAATGCGTAGTCCTTCCATAGCCCTCCAATCCCTGTTCTTAATGCATTACACAACAGGAAATGAGAACCAAAAGAAGAAAATGAAGAATATTTAAGTTTTAACTGAGAGTCTAGAGATACATTAAGGTTTTTAGATCAAAAAGAAAGGCTTTACTGATTCTTGTCACATTTGGCCTTGACTAATGAGGAGGATGGATCAGAGGCTTTTGAATAAAGTACATGAGGTTTTGTAGAGCATCTATGTCCAAACTCTCACCTCTAAACTTACCAGAAAAGCTTGAGTGAAAATCTACATATTATTAACCATGTCATGTAAGTAAGAAATACTAAAATTTGTGGAAAGGTTTATTAATTTCATAAGAAGAACAAGTTCTCATACTTCAAAAAAGAGAAGCATTCCCAGTTATTCAAATTAAAATAAACATAGGGGAACAATAAAAAATAAAAGTAATTTATGATTTTGTTTATAAACCAAGATTATCAAGTAGCACATTGAACTATGATAGAAAATATGGATCATTTTAAACATGGACATTATTTTATCTCTTTTATAAATAACAAACATTTACTATTTAAAGATTATTATTTCCAGAAAGAAAGAGAGGAGAGGCAGAGAAACATCAATGTACGGTTGTCTTTCACCAGCCTCCAGCTATGGACCTGACTGGAGACCTAGCTTGCAACCTCATTATGTGCCCTGGCTGGGGAATCAAGCCAGTGACCTTTGGGTCCACAGGCCAGCATCTCATCCACTGTGCTACCAGCCAGGGCTTACTATTCTGATGAAATTTAAGTACTTACTTCAAATTCTCAAGTATCTGGTCAAAATATTTCTTTTCCTGTTCTTTTTCTTCCAGGTCCTTATTCAAAGTGCTTATTTTTGCTTGATAAAGCACTGTTTTACTTTTAGTTGCTTCTATTTCATTAAATATTATTGAGCATTGTCCCTGGAAAACAAATTCAGGAATGTTTTATTTTTAAATCCTGGGATTTTTAAATCCTTGGGATTTAGGGGCATAATCATATTTGGCTATATGAACGAGTTAAAGAAATAGTGACATCTTATTAAAATAAGCAATAACATTTTTATGTATTTTTTTGTTAAGATTTTATTCATTATTTTCAGAGAGAAGGGCAGGGAGGAAGGATGAAAGGGAGAAAAGCATCAATGTATGGTTGTCTTTTACCTGCCTCCAGCTATGGACCTGGCTGAAGACCTGGCCTTCAACCTGGTTATGTGTCCTGACTGGGGAATCGAACCAGTGACCTTTGGGTTTGCAGGCCAGCGCCTATTTTTATGTTCTTTTTGCCTTCGGTACACCTGATGAGATTTTGTAAAAGATGGGTTAGACCTTGAAATGATGGGTAAGACCTTTGAAGATGCTCATGTATGGTTACTGGTTTTCAAACACATACATGGGAGGTGGGAAAGGATATTATATTATGCTCATCTTTCAAAAAAGGTTGATATTTAATTCCAGAGTAATTTCCCAAAACAGGCCTGTGCCATTCTAGGTTGAAGACTTGATATTTGCACACTCCCTTCATATCTGTTGATATATACACTGACTAATTTACTGACTGGGTGATCAAACCTACTGAGGGCCATTCTCTGAGTCTGGCATAGCTCCTAATTAGTTCCACTCTTCCCACTGATTCCACAGATCTCAACTGCTCCATGCTCCATTTTTTCTCCATTTTTCCCATATGCTTCCTAATTTTCTTCCTACTCTTACAGATTTCAAGAATGGCTAATCATTTATATTTATTTTCTTCTTAAAATCTGCCATTTGTCCAAGATTTTGAATATTGGTTATGGTCCTTGAATTTACATATCCTCTCTGTTCTCTTCTTTTTCTGGAAATTTTAGAACTTTCCTACTAATAAAGGAAGTTTGTTGTTAGATTGTTTGTTTTGTTTATTAATACCAGGATGTAGTTGAAAGATGGCTGACTGATATTCTCCAAATGGGCCCACCAGGATATTTTATTATTACCAGGAGAAAAAAATAAACCTAAAAAGAATGAAAGACTATGAACTGGCAAAAGTGTGGATTAAAGTAAGTAGGTAGAAGTCAGAGAAAAGGGGCAACTCTTAATACAGCATGTTATCTAACACTAAGCTTGACTTTCAGGTGAGATTCCGAAATTCCTGCCTTAATCTTGAAGATTCTCCCAGGAAACTGAGAAGACTTCAGAAGCAATGGCATCAACCACTTAGACCATGCAGCCAATTCAGCAGTGCTGAAGGTGGTGCCAGAGGGTTCTACACTGAAGGAAAGAAAGAGACTATGCTTTCTGTGGACAAAAGTGAAAAACAAAAATTGTATTTTGGCACATCTAATAGGTACCATCAGTGAGGCTTTGCATCTGTGATCCCCTTTGGTGGCATCAAAAACATCAGAGACTGCACACCAGTTTGAGTCTGGAGAGAAAAAACTGTTAGATGCCTATTTCAGAAGTACAAACCTACATAGCTGAATGAGCGAAAGCTTGAGGACTCCAAGAGCCATTTGTAAGCCTTTTGATGAATGCTGAAATATCACCAGAGCAAATGGGAAGAGAGGCATAAAACAATTTAAATTCATCATTTGACTATTTGGGGGATTATTTTTTTCCTCTAGCCTGGGTGACAAAGGTTTCAGCAATTTGGAGGCTTTCCACCCAAAGGTACTTAACATGTCCAGACTTGGAAAGGTCTGGAAATCTGAATTGCAGTTAATATTTTACTATAGAAGATTTTTCATTATCTCCTTATCTGAAAAACTTTCAAACCACACTTTAAAAATAAATAAGTAATACAAATTATATTCAGACTCTAAATTTTTCATGCAAATAATATTTTATGAAGATTTAATAAATATAATGTTATCTAAATGTAGTAAGTTCAAATTCTACACCTTAGATTTAAATAGGGGTTAAAAATAGTAAAAATGTATTAGCACTGTTTAGCTTGGCACACGACTGAAATGCTTATGCATGGTTAAAGATAATTTGTGTTGCAGCATAAGTTCTTAGATGACAGAAAACGGCATCGATAGTACTGATTGTACACCAGTCAACATAATGAGTACTTAATAAATGCTATTAGTGATGTTGATATTACAACAGTTTGCAAGTTTCTTTAAAATGGGGTCAATAGCATGGCCCATAAGGTGTTTCTTCACCGGGTCATTGCCTGTCTCACTGGCTTCATCTCTTCACTTCTTAAACAGTTGCCCTGTTCCCTAATGGTGCTGAACTACTCACATTCCACAAACACATCACACTCTCCTATGGTCTCTTTGCTTTGTAAACAGTGTCTATTCTAGGATGCGCTTACCTCATTTATTCAAGGTAAATACTTCATTAATAATAATAATAATGATAAATGGAAGTCATTCATTCAATATTTCCAGTGCCAGTTATTCTTTTAGGAGCTTTACATGTATTACATCTATTTTCTTCAATACCATGGCAAGCAAGTATCCAACCTCCATTTTTCCCATGAGTACTCTCATTTTTAGACATCAGCTCTTTTGTAAAACCTTCCCTGCTTCCTTCAATTATTTCAGTTCCCTCTTCCACGGTCCTCTCACACATTATTACATGGCTGTCATGGCTCTACTCATAATATATTATTGTTGTTTGTTTGCTCCCCAACAAAATGATGTGCTTCTTGAGTTAACCAAGTTCTCCTTTTACTTCCCCAACTCCAGCAGTATTTAATATATTTAAAGTGCTCAATAGCAATTGGAAAAACAAACTGATTTGAAGGACAAATAAAATTAAACCTTCTTCTCTAAGCCCCCAACTTTTCATGCATTCTATAATATGGAATAGTATATAGTATTCTATAATAAATAGTAGGTAGCCATATTTTTTAAATTATTTATATTTGTTAGATACACCACCTTTGGCAATGTTAGTTAATATTTTTTCAAAATAATATTCAGATATGAACATAAGAACTCAGGTGGTTTCCAACTGTAAAGATGAACACATACGGTTTATTTTTTGTTACATGTTACAAGTAATTTGTTATCAATAAAGGTAGTTTGCTAAATAGTAACAGATGGAATGAATGTTTTGCTCTTGATTTTAATGGAAATACTTTCCATGTTTCATCATTAAGTATGATAATTGATGAAAAATACTAGTAGACTAAAACAGACTAACACTAATATCGGTAAACTAATACAGACTAACACATTGTCAAGGTAAGGATGTTTTCATTCTATTATATATATCATTCTATTTTAAGTAAGAGTCTTTTTAAAACTTATGAGTGGCTATAGAGTTGTATCAAATAGTTTAGGCTAATTAGCTTTCATTTCTGTAAGTGTAGTGAATTATATTAATATAATTGTTTATGCTGAATCATCTTCACATTATTCAAAGGAATCTTATTTTGCATATGTTCTTTATTCATTTATTTTATTTTATTATTGTTCAATTACAGTTGTCCCTACTTTTCCCCCATTGCTAGCACATGGTAGATTCAATTTGCTGATATATTTAAGAATTTTTCAGCTATATTCATAAGTGAGATCACCTATAGGTTTTTCATACTAATATTTTTCACTTCTGGTTTTAAGGTTATATTATTATAGGATAAGTTTAAAAGCTTTTTTTTTTTCCTTATGCCGTGTACCTGGCCTTTGCAGAAAAGCCTATAGAATACCTGGGCTTGTTCTTACCTTAGTGGTCAAGTTTGGACAAAGTGAATTTGTTTTAATTATTTATCTATTGCTGTTTTTTTCTCTTTATCCAGTTTTCATCATTTATATTTTATAAATGAAACATATACTTCATGTAGATTTTAAAACAAATTGCTATGCAAAATAGCATAGTTTCCTTCACTTCTATATATAATTATGTCTCTTTTAACTTTTCTTATTATTCTGTCTTAATTTCTATTTTCTCTCTTTTTTCCCTTAATACTGAACATGTATGCCAAATACTTTTCATTTTTCCTATAAAATAATGCATTGCTAATACTACAGTATTATCTTGACCCAATTTTTCTGTGCAATATATCACCAGTCATTTATAAATAAGTGGTCATTTGTATTTATAAATATTCCTTAACACATAAGCAAAGTAATTAAAATGTGACAAAATATTTTCAGTAATCTACATATTTTTCTTTTTCTTTTAGCTATATTTTTTGTTATAGAGCTCTAATTGTACTTTATTGTGGTCAATAAAAATAACCTGTAAAATTTGACCAGTATAAAGTAACGGTTAAGATCAGAGATTACAATGCCCAGTACCAGGTGAATCTCAACTCAACACTAATGAGTTACATATGTGAAAATGAACAAGCTTATTAAAACATAAGGCATCAACTGCATATGATAATAGAACGTTCTTCATAGAGTTATCATGAAAATGATGAGCACTTTGAACAATGCCTGGTATATAGAAAACATGCAACATATTAACAACACATTATTTTATTATAAATATTATATTTATTTTCCTTGGTAATATTTTTATGATTTTTTGTAGCCTGGTAAATAGCAACTTTATAAAAAATGATATAATCATATCTCTACCTCATAGTCCACATGCTGACCACTCACAAATCCTATTGTGGCTACCTTTAAAATATATCCAGAGGAGAGCAAGCTAAAGGCAGTGGAATATTTCCACTTCACTATATCCAATGATTCTCCAAAGATAGAGTATTATAGGTAAGAAATTTTAGGGAATAAATATTTATAAATTAGAAAATGCCCTGAAGCCTTTTGATATACAGACATTTGTTCATCCTGGCTACATACCAGTTTGAGGGAAAAATTTAAATGTCAGCTATTAACAAATATTCCAGTCTGTAGATTGGTTTCATTTGTAGAAACATGGTACTACTTAGTACACTACAGATTTATACTTTTACTCTGTATGAAAGGAAACAGGAGATACACTAGATCAATGAGGAAGACACTGAGAGAAAACAAACATGGAAATGGTGTGTGTGTATGTTGGGGGGGTCTGCATATATGCACACATAAGCACATGCAGAATCAATTTAGCGCAACCAATTAGAAATTAGAAACATCCACCTAAACCTCAATTTTCTTGAATAGTTCTCACTGACATAAAGTGCAAATTAAAATTTTTTTCCTATTAAATTCTTTACCTCAGTTTCTATGAGTGCATCTCGGGTTTTCTTCCCCTTTTTTCGCAAAGTTTTCTTTGTTCTTTCCACATTTCTTTTAACATGGTTTCTCTTTTCAATTATATTATTTAGTGTCTAGGAGACATTCAGAAATTAAGATATATAGCAGTTACAATTCAATTATCCTGGCTTAGATGCAAATATCCCAAGTGAATATTTTACTAATAATGATACACATTTTGTTGTAAAGAGAAAGGAGCACCACACATGAATTACAGAAACATACTATAATATCCACAGTAGTCAACTTGAATTACCTGAGAAAGCCAATCTTATATCACTTTTAGCTAAGGAACAAACACTAATAAAATCACATTAAAATTATAAATTTTCATTACAATATTTAAAATATTTTAACCAACAATAAAACTCCATAGAAATTTTCAGTAATCATCACAGGAAGCTATTCTTTTCAAGAGCGTTTGCTAAATTGAAATTTCTTATAACTTATAAACTATTAAAATAAAAAACAAAATTGATTACCAAACTACAAGAAGATATAAAACAATGGCAATTATAAATTAAGGGGAAATAAAAGTCATTAATCTTTTTTGGAATTTATTATTATCTCAGATGGTTATATTAAGACTTTGATGCAATTAATAAATATCATTGATGTAAGAAGGAGTCATTATTAAAATCATTCATCTCTCCAGGTGTTAAGTTACAATGAGATCCAAGATAAGCATTTAAAAGCCCTAAGTAGGGTAATATACTCAGAATGTGTTTCCATGCTTTATAGACTTGTACAACTTGCTTCATGTATTTAAGTCTAAATTTTCTGAAGTCTAACATACAGATAAACTCTCTTGCCTAGTCTATAGTGAGGCTTTGAAGATTAAAAAAAAAATTCATAATAGGAATACTTTGAAGTTTTTTAAATGAAAAATTTTGAGAATTATTAAAGACTATAAATATAAAGTGGCATCATTATTTGCAATGAAAACAAAATCCTGTTGTCAAAACAGCCCAAATGAATAATACGTATGCACTCCCTGCAGCTAAAGACAAGAATGTATAACTCTTACCACACCCTCTACTTCACCAAAAGACAAATGACATTATGTATACACATTTTTTTCTAGTAAACTTTTCTTTGGGAAGGGCTAGTAATATCAGTTACTGCCATCAACTTGTTGTTTTGAAAATATTTTATTGATATTTGCTTTATTTTTCATCTAACCTGTTTTCTACATGCATCAAACATTTATATGGAAATGGCAAGATGCATTATATTTTATATTTGAGTAAACATAGCTTTACCATTTTATTAATGAACAGTGAAGATTTTAAATTAAGTATATCCTAGTGGGCAATCATGCCAAATAAATCATTACTCACCTATTTGAAAACTTCCTTTCCTAAGTACACTGTAAGATACAGTATAGGATTCCAGGTAATAATATTAATAGCCTTTCTATGTAATTTCACTGTAGATCAGCTGTGTGTTCATGAAATTGATATTTATTCTGCCCATGATTTTTTTTTTTTTGTCTTCCTATAGGAAGTCATAATTTTCCAAGTAATAATGTACAATCATATGCATAATTTATCAACCTAAATATTCCTGCAAATTCATTTTTGTATTAATTAGAAATGCTTACATCAGACTGTTCTTTCTCGATAGTTTTGATCCGTTCAGCCTCTTCTTCCAATTGTTGTAGAGGTGCCTCTACTTCTGTCAGTAATAGGGTATACATTACTTTATTTTTCAAAAGTTCCTGCCTTTCAAATCCCTGATCTTCTTGAAGAGCAAACAGTTTTTTCTGCCAGGAAAAAGTTAAAATATAAAATAATTCATTCAGTTATTAATTACCTAAACATTCACTGTCTCCCCTCTTGCACCAGGCAGGAATATTTCCTGTTATTTGAAAAACAAATAAATGCTAGCTACCACAAAAAAAATAGGCATGAATACAGCATATTTCAAAAGTGGATACATTTAGAAAAATCATGAGAGAAAATATTAATAGACAATAAAAATCAAACATTCTTAAGTAAGTGTTGAAAGGTAAGGTTAGAGAACACACTAATGACAAATATTGAAATATATTGGTTTGGCCAAAAAGATAATTTCATTTTCACCAATAATTTTATTGATTTGATTATTTTGAGTATGTCAGTTATCTCCCATGTGGTATAACATTGATTGTTCTCAATTAATGTCTCAATTTGATTGTTAGGAACTTCAACTGGTCTACCTGTCAGGCCCAAGGAATCCCTGTGTCTATGAATGGCTGGATCTTCCTACTCTGTCAGCTGGGGAGACAGCCTTGAAGCTAACCGTGTTCCCAGAGCCCCGGAACACTGAGCCCCAGGAGTGGCCACCACAGTGGTCTTGAGCAGGCAAGTGTTGCCTATGGATATACTGCCTCTTTGTTCTAATGCGTATTGAGCCTTCTTTGTTCCAATGTGTATATATGATACCCTTGCTGTAAGCTCAGTGCACACTGATGCTGTACAGGGTGGACAAATTGTGCATGGATTGCCAACACCCTTGCCCAATGAGCTGCCCGGCCTTATGGTCATTAGCCTGCAATAAAGCATGCCAAATCCTGAAAACTTATCACCAGACCAGCAGAGGCCTGCCCACGATCAGAATCTACTGGTCTAAACTTCAAAGCCCCAGGACCTGACACTACCTAACCATGGAGCATTGTCCAGCAAGAAATCTTCAGCACAAATCTTCACAAACTACTTTTGACATGTTTGGTCAGTCACAGCATCTTCTCCATACACTACATGAATCTTTTTTGGCCTTTAAGTTTCATTTTTACCTTTCTTGAAATAAGAGAGCATAATATGCTGAAAATGTTGAATATTTTCTTCCATCTTCAATATTAAAATGGCTAGACAAAAATTTACCAATTTTGATTGTTTTAAATGCACACTAATGTGACAGCTGTCACCATACAATCTAACAAAATTGTTTCAAGGAAGTTAAAGACAACTAGAATCATTTCATGGAAAAACCAAATGAACTTTTTGGCCAACCGCATATGCAGTTCTTGACATCTAAGACCAAATAAGACCAACGAATGATTTAATAGCAAAATATTGGTCAACAGTGGCTGAGAGATTAGAGAATTACTACATATATAAGTAAATTAGAAAGTGGCATTTTCAAAAACATAGAAATAGAGAAACTGCTTTACAGGTTTGAAAATGTCAAATTTCCTAGCTGAAAAAAATTTCAAAATTTGTGTTTGCTTCAAAGAGGACCAGAGGTGCGGATAACTTCAAATAATCTTTAAATATAAGTTTTACCCTTTGATTTTATTTTTCTTAAAATAATAATATCAACTATTCATGTATTTTTGGAAGGGGGGCATTTTAGAAAGATGCCAAGGATCAAAAGATCCAACCTGGATTTCAAAGGACATGGAGATGGTTTAGGTAAAGATAAAGAGATAAAATTGATTTTACTAGCTATGATGCTTTAGTCTCATTGTTTAAAAAGATTTTATTCATTATTTATAGAGAGAAGGGCAGAGAGGAAGGAAGAAAGGGAGAGAAACATCAACGTATGGTTGCTTTTCACCTGCCTCCAGCTATTGACCTGGCTGGAGACTTGGCTTGCAACCTGGTTAGGTGTTCTGACTGGGAATCAAACCAGCAACCTTTGGGATCGCAGGCTGGCACCAATCCACTGAGCCACACCAGCCAGGGCTACATAGAAAAATGATAGCATTTTTAAAAATTTTAGCATCAAATAAAGAAATTTAATGAAAGACACTTAAAGAAAACATAACATCACAAAGCAAACTAAAGAGATGATTAGGAATAAGGTCCCACTGCCTTATTATGAGGCTGGCAGAAATTCCCATTAAGCCACAAGATGAGATATGTATATGAAAGGTCAGTCTCTCTGTGCATGACCGGACATGTTAGTTGTACACGGAGGACAACTGTCATCAGCTAAGGAGGAAAAATTGCTGTCTTGCAAACCAAGGAGTGAAAAGATGCCACATTCTAGGCAAATTTAAAATGGTGAGGAAAATGCAAATCAAAGGAAGAATAAAACATTAAAAGCAAATTAGGATTACCTGCATTATCATTCCCTTAGCCACTTCATTTCGAGTGAGTCTTTTCAAGAAATCTTCTCTACCCTGTAAAGTATCAGTTTTTAAAGAGGAGATTTATTTCTAGAATATCAGAAAAAAATTTTAAAGATAATTGCTAACACAAGATACAATTCACTTATGGTTAATCAAAAAGTAAAATAGCCATTACAAATGGGTGGTTATAAACAAACATACAAGTCTGCTGTTATTTGGGGCAAAGTTAGCATGTGATTCAAAGCCACAAAAAAGAATACAGAATTTCGGTTCAATTCACCGGAACTAAAATATCAAAGTAACCAAAAAGGGAGAAGCTAGACAGTCTTCAATTCTTCTTTTTCAAAACTATCTGTTTGTTTTTAAAATTAATTTACAGAATGAACACATTCAACTTTGAAAACAGACAGATACTATTCAAGTTTGAAGTTTGCAAAATGGGATCAGCTTTCCCATTTGGCAAGAATGATATCTTTCTTTTATTTTTTCATTCTTGTTTTTAATCTATCATCCCTTGAAAATGGGTGGGGAAATATAGTTGGAAAAATATTCTTTCCGTTGCTTGGATAAAGTTTTAAACTCTTCATAGTTGTTTTATACATTATTACACAACAATTTTCTTCTGTTTTAGAATGACACTTTGGAACCTGTTATTGAGAGAGGAATTGGCTTGTATATACACTGTCCTCCACATTCAAAAGATGTATAGCTTTGCAGAAATATGGTGGAGGTTCAAAAATGTGTCTCCTTTATTATAGACTCCCTCATCGTACCCCAGGGCCTACAGAGGTAATATCAGGAAATTCTATAAGTCTCTTCTACAACTCTTCCTTTCCTCGGTGTATGTACCAATGCACCAAAAATTATGCTTTTCAAAAGTAAAAGAAAAACTCTAAAGAAGGAAAAGTAAATGTGACAAAGCAATAACATTAATATATCACCTTGCCTAAGGATATACTATATCTAAAGCCAATTTATGCAATGATATATTTTGATAATTTAAAGGAAATTAGTTGCCTCTTCCTATATGATAGTGGGCTTAGTGGTGTATCAATTTGTTCAATATCTAATTAAGAGGGAACCAGAGACATGAATAAAAGGAACAGACTTTCAGTGTGCAGAGGGGATGGGAAAGGGGTAGGGGGGAGAAGGAGGCAAAGAAGGGGAAGAGTTTAGTCAAGGAACTAGCATGGATGACCCATGGATGTGGACAACATGTGGGACTGACTGTGGGGTAGGGAAGGGGAGAGCAGAGGGGGAAAATGGGATGAATGTAATACAACAACAATAAAATTAAATTAAAAAAGAGGGAACCCAATCAAAAATGCCTTCTATAAAATGGAGAAAACATATTTTGCTTTCCAAAACAGAGTGCTCCATTTCACTTTGTATGAAACTAATGGGAAACGGGGTGTGTGTGTGTGTGTGTGTGTGTGTGTGTGTGTAATGAGATGAGTTGGGATGACAAGTCATGAAGCTAAACAGATTATGCAGAATTTTTAAGGCACAGTAAGAAAAATTACGAAGACTGTTAAGCAAGGTGTGTTTTTAGAAAGGTAACTTTGGCTGCAGTATGGGATGATTAGTATTTGTTTCCTTAAAATTCATTCACTCATCCTTCCAAGTGTTTTTTCTTTTTAATTATCATCCAGTAAGAGTAATTCATTGTGTAAAAGCATTTAAGTCCTTGAAATTAAAGATATTAATATTATGTAAAAAGGACATGAAGATGTAAGGCTAATAAAAACTATAAGCAGCATATGAGAAATTATAATAAAACAGACTAGGAATCAGAAGCTGCAAGAGTAAAACAGTTGGATTTCTTTGAAAAGAAAGAAAAAAAAGTCCCTAGAAATTTTGAAATTTTTATATCTGTGTCAAAGCAACTCAACCAGCTACCTGTGGACAAATCTGCCCTCCTCCCATGAACAAAATCCAGAGCTTCACTCTAGCCCCTCTCAGAAGTCCTGAGCTCCAACTTCTACAACACCCTCAAACCTCTGTGACTCAGAGGCCAAGGGTCAAATGACTGATCAACAGAAGGGAAGGTATCTATTACTGGCTGGAATGCCAGTGTCACCAATACCAGGCACAGGGCCAGAGGGAGTATTCCCAGTCAGACATTCAAGGCCTTTGTTTATTTTACACCCTTACTATAAGTGTGATTCAGGGTGTTTGCCACTGCTTGAGTGGGACCCCAAGCACTGGCAAATCCTCTGAAACTGACCAGTTCCTGGGATACTGTGACCTTCAGAACACCCTAAAACATACCAAAGACTGATACAAGGTGAGCTCAGATGATCATAAGCCTTAGGCCATGATAAGCAGCATCTGAATGAGGGGACTTATTTGTCTTACAACTTTGTTGTTAAAGGTGGTATATACTTTGTAAAGCTGACTCAAAGGTGGGATTTGGTGTACAGGATCCTTATTAAGGAGTGCATTTGGAACCAACTCCTATTGGGGATGGAGCAGGAAGAAAGGAAGAAGATAGGAGAAGAAAGTTGGATTGGGCAGAAACATACAATGCAGCCTCCACCACCACCACGTCCCCATTAACAGCCTCAGTCAACTCCACCAGGGAATCCTGGAGCAAGAAGAGACCTTCAGCTTTGCCCTAAAACAGACCACGGTGGCAAGGCTATTTTCTGTATTTACCAGTGATCAGACCCAAGAAGGGGAATGGCCTTAAGCAACGTGACTGAACTGATTTCTGAAGGGAAATCTGGGCTGCTACATCCACAAAGAAATATAAATCTCATGAGTCCCCTCCATGATAAAATCACTTAGAAATTCCAATGATTCTGAATAAAATATATTACATACCTACTACGCATAATTATCTTACCTTTACAATGACAGTCATAAAATAGCTATTATTGTCCCCTTTTGAAAATGGGAAAAATGAGGCAGAGATTTACGTAAATTGCCAATACATAAAAAACTAGCATGCCTCGGAACCAGGATGCTAATTCACACAACCTAAGATCCTGAGGACTTTATCTAATTGATTTAGCTTCTCAGATTACTCAGATGCCTGAAGTCCGTAATTGAGGGGAATATTTAGTGTAGAGTCTTCTGTCGCTCATGGGCCTGTCCTTACAAAACTGCCTGTCTGTGAGGCTGTCCAGGCAACTGGGCTGTAAAATTGCGTGACTCAGCCACCTAGACCACAGGTTGGATGGAATGGGGACTTTGTGTTAAGGAGATGCCACTCTGCCGGTGATGCCCCCCATAGCTGGCTCCAAAATGGACTCTGCTGGGCCAGTTCTGAGCCCAGCGGACTGGCTGCCTATTCATTAACTACGCAATATAAATTACATAGCCACTGAGGACAGTACCAGAATCAAATGGGTGCAGATCACTGTCCACTTAACTCACCTAGGTAACCAGAGTGCAGTCTTAGTAACTATCAATGAATGATTAGTGCACTATCAATGAAAATGCTCCAAAAGAGGGGCTAGAGAATTATAAAGAGCTACAGTAGTTGTGCATCTTTCCCTGGTTTCACATAATATAGGGGTCACTTTTGAGAATTCGTTTATTTGGGGTCAGGCAAAATGGGGACATGGCTCAGATGCCATGGTGCTGTGCACAATGAAAGCTCGGTGCAAGTTAATCATCATATCCATGTAGTGACACGGCCACAATTCCCCACATCCAAACAGGAGAAACAGGTCATAGAAGGCGTGGGATTTGTTACGTGACTCATGGTCCACAAGTCCCTCCACCCAGGACTGCATGATACCACAGCATGGGCACACCCGACAGCACTTTGAAGGGCACTCCCTCATCTGTCCTCAGCTTCCAGACCCCTGTCCCACACATGATCTTGTTGAATGAATAGTTTATTGAACAAATACCTTAACCAATAACAAGCAGATAGCTTTTAATCTCTAGTTTGGAGAATTAAACTGTAAAAGTTTCAGGTTCTCCCCTCAGAAACTTCACCACCTCTGTATAACCTCCGTCCAATTTCTGTAGCACCTGCCCAGTGGGGTCTTCTGGACCATTTGCTGAGACACAGCCACATCCTCTCCAGGAAGGTTTTCCTCTTCTTTGGAGGAGGGCAAACCCCTCCACATCTGTTCCTCCTTTGGGGTTGCCCCCTACATTTGCTAGTCCTGTATTGGTTATAGCAGGGTCAATACGCTTTCTCTGTACATGGCTAGGTAGTAAATAGTTTAGGCTTTGGGAGCATAAGGTCTTTGTCACAACTGCCCAGGTCTGGCTTTGCAGAAAAATAAATAACAACTATCAAAAGATTGCTTAGAAGAGCTTGAAATAAGCTGAGGTAAAGTGGGTGGCAGCATCTTGGATGCTGCCCAGTTTTGGCAGCACGAAACCAGAAGGTGGCAGCAGAGAGCTATGCTACTGAAAGACGTAGGACAAAGGACCACTGGAAAGCCAAGTGTGGGAGTTGGCGTGGTGTGCAGAAATCACTTTCCAGAGAAAAGGGGAGTGTACACTAAATGCCAACAGATTAAGATCAGAATTGAGATTAGCATCAGTTTGTGTTCCAGGGACAGAAGAGGCACTAAGAAAAAAGTTAGATGACTCGTACAATTAATGATCTACACTCTGAGACCAGGCAGAGAGGGAAACAGATTTAAAAATTCAGAGTTAAAAGTCACGAAACAAAATTCTGCATTGTGCAAATAACTGTTGGGCTGGACTAAATTAGTGGAGCAGGGCCGCTCTGGCTGTGCATTGCTTGGGCACTTTATTGATGGCCAGGGCCCTAACAGAAAGTCCAAGTGCCAGCCCCACCTGGTACAAACACACACACACACACACACACACACACACACACACACACACAAGGGTGCTTAATATTTTAACTTTCTTTTCTAATGAGGGCTTTGTATATATTTTGTAAAAGCACTTTAACATTACAAAAACATAAAATTAAAATAACATGGATCCCCGACCCAGAGATATGTATGCAGTATTCCTCTTTAGAGTATTCCTTTGTGGGCCCAGGGGTTAAAGCTGTTTTGTTTGGTAAATTTAGCCTAGTAAGATCTTTATCAGCCACTGAAAAAAGCAGAAGCCCCATTCACAGTTTTTAATTCAAACTTGAATCGATTTATAATTTATTCTTGTATTCATTTTTAACTCCTAGTCTGTTACTCAGAATTTGAATTTCCCCACTCTATGTTAACTGTATTCATGTTTACCATAAACAAGGAGAACGTACATAACATACTGTCTTCTTTGCATTAAAAATGACCCTTAAACATCTAAACAAATTTAAAGGACTAGAAAAAATCATACAATGTCTATTGGCAGATTACAAAAGAATTAAACTAGAAATCAACAATGTAAAGGTAATTGGGGAAAAAAACAAAATATGTGGATTAAACAACATATTTCTAGGTAACACATGTTCAAGGAATAAATCTCAAAAGTTGTGAATTTATTACCACTTAGTTCTAGTACTACTATTTTTTTTTTTTTTTTTTTTTTTCAATGTATGGTTGCGTTTCACCTGCCTCCCGCCACAGACCTGACTGGACACCTGGCTTGCAACCTGGCTGTGTCCTGGCTGGGGAATCGAACCTGTGACCTTTGGGTTCTCAGGCCGGCACCTTACCCACTGTGCTACCAGCCAGGGCATAAATAAAATCTTTTAAAAAATAAAATAAAAATTGGGATAAATTATCTTTTAACAGCTGAAAAATTCCAAAAACTTCCAGATGTCTTGATAATTTGCAGTTACTTCTAGTTTGTAACTGCCTAAAAGTTATTGAGCATTTTACAGATGCATTAATTTGAGAGAACATAATTCAGAAATTCTTCCTCTAAGGTTTCAAAAGGTTATTTCTGAGCTCATTCACAGGTGGCATTGCTATAATTAATTTCTAGAAGACATGCACTAAGAACTAATTTCAGGTCAGGATCAACAATACATAAAATTGTCTGTAAGAAAAAAAAAATGATTCCCGGGCTTGAAAAATTATACAGATTTTCATTAATTAGTGTATGTAAAATAGTAGGGTCATCACAAAGGCAGAAACTACAAATTTTAATTACTACAAACCTCAATTAACTAAAAACTAACCAGAATTTATTTTTAATTCATTATCACTCATGTGTACATCATAGAAATTTAATGTCCTATATAGTCGGTTTACAGATTAGCAGAAGTGGTTAACAATGGGAAACATTTCCAACATGGAGCAATTTTTTTCTTCTGCTTCTTTCTAGTTATCTCTCAGTTACCATAGGACAGGAAAAAGATCTGGTGAACAATTTAATTTCTTGAATTTTGCTCTAATGAAGCCAAGGAGACACATTGCCTTGGGTTGGCAAAACAAGTACGGTGGAACCACACCAAATTTGCATTTAACATTTAACCTACTAATTGCATTTTCCAGCAACAAAAATATTTTTTTAAAATTAACAATTTAATGCAATAGCATCCTTAGTAAATGAGTGTCTAAGGTTAGTGAAGCAATATGTCTGAAGAATTAAGGTAGGTTGGAGCAACTATGAGTAAATATGCAAATGATACCAAGGTTTTCCTGCCAATTGAAAACAATTAAAACACATTGTTAAGCAGCCAAATAAGTGGATGGTGTCTTCACTGATAGAGAAACACATATTAAAGAAAATTATGAATATCTACAGTATTTATAGTTTTGGGTGGGTAATAGTAAAGAGTAGACACAATGTTGGTTAGCTACATTAAGCCAAATCCTCTTCTATCAGGCTAGGCCCCTGTAGAGAAGTGATTTTTCTTCTGATTTTTTCAGAAACAATGATTAAAAAAAAAAAAAAAAAGCCTATAGTAGCTTAGATTAAAATCTAGTATTATCAATGTTAAATCAATAAAATTCAGATTTATCACTGCTTTTCATAACTAAGAAGAGCACAGAGATACAAACCTTGAATTTTCTTCTCACTTCTGCTATTTGCTCTTCTAATTCCTCTGTTTTAAATCGGGTTAGGTGGAAAATAGCACCAATGTGATAAGCTTCCTTGTACAGTTTTTTAAGATAGTCATCATTTTTTAACTTCAGTTTTATCAAAGACTGGATTTCAGATTCAAACTCTGATTTTTTCTTTACACTGGAAAAATTAATTTAAAATATTGATTGATTTAAAATATGATTATCACAATACAGTATATATTGAGACAAATGCATTTAATAATAGTAAAAAGGTTGTTCCTTTTTGGTTTCTAAAAATATAAAATAACCACATAATTGGCTAAAACCTGAGAACAGAAAAGATTCCCCAAGCTTCCATTTATTTTTCTGCTTCTGTTGGGTACCCCTCATTGCCAGGCTGTGCTTCTCAGAAGAATAAGTATGTCGGCAAGGAAGCCCTGGAATCCCTAATGCTTATCAGTCAGAGTGTTTACTACCTGCTGTATCAATCCATCCTTTATAACCCTATGCAGCAATACTAAGAATAATTGAACATAAGAAAAATCCAGTCCATGTAAAAGAGAAAGCAAAAGAAAACCAATAACTAAAACAAAACTCTCAGGAGGAAAACCAATAACTAAGGGGATAGAGTTAATAGAGGGGAAAAAAGTAACAGTAACAATGTAAGACTTTCAAAGACTAAAAGAAATACTAGTCTCTAAGGAAAATTAACAAATTATATTCCCTTTCCAGATTGGGTACCGTCTTTGTTCTAAATATATACCACCACCCATTACAATATATAAAAAAATAAATACACATAACACAGAATTATACTTACAAGTGAAGTAACCATCTATAGAATAGAATAGACATGGAACTTGAAAGTGAAGCAGGAGTAGGTTGAAGGGGCATGAAATTGGCTGAAGGTATTCCACCTGCAGTGACCAGGGCAAGCCCAAGGCTACTACATTGCAGGAGGGGTTTGTGTGGACTGCACTTGTTCAGAAAAACAACAATTCACTGACAGGAGCTACAGGTTTATAAAAGCTAGGAGCTGGGGCATTGGGAAGAAAAGACCCAAAATTAAGAACTCAACCAATGAATAAAGAATAAATCAAAAAGGGAAATTTTAAATAAATCTGGAAACGCATATAAAAAATATGCAACACAACAAAAGTAGTTCTAAGCGGAAAGTTTATAATGATAAATGCCTAAATTAAAAAAAATAAATAAAGATCTCAAATAAACCACCTCACTTTACATTTTAAGAAACTGGGAAACAAAAATAAATGAAGCCCAACATTAGGAGATGAAAAGAAATAACATCTGGAGAAGAAACAAGTAAAAAACAAAAAATAATAGAAAATATGAACAGACCAATGAGTAAGGAAACTCAATTAGTAATCAAAGACTTCCAATGAAAAAAAGCCCATAATCTGATGGCCTTACTGGTATATTCTACCAAGCACTTAAAGAATTAATACCAATCCTTTTCAAACTCTTTCAAAAAGTTAAAGAGGAGGGGATGCTTCCAAATTCAAAGTCAGCATTACTTTAGTATAAAAGCCACACAAGGACACTACAAGAACAGAAAATTACAGGCCAATATCCCCGATGAAGATTAAAAAATCTTAAACAAAATCATAGCAATAAGAACTCAACAGCACAATTAAAGGATCATACACCATAATCATATGGGATCTATTTGTGGGATGCAAGGGTGTGTCAAATATGCTAGTCAATAAATGTAATGCACCACTTTAATAGAATTAACAACAAAAAGCATTTATCATCTCAGATGCAGAAAAAGTACTTGACAAAATTCAACATCTACTTATGATTAAAAAACTCTCAACAAAGTATATGTAGAGGGAATGTACTTCAATATAATAAAGGCCATTTATGACAAGCCCACAGTTAACATTATACTCAATAATGAAAATTGAAGGTTTTCATTTGAGATAAGAAACTATGTAAGGCTGCCACTCTTAGCATTTCAATATAGTATGGGAAGTCTTAGCCAGAGCTTTTAGGAAGACAAAAAAAAAAAGTAAAAGATATCCAAATCATAAGAAACAATTAAAAATTTCTGTTTGTGGATAACATAAAATTGCATATAGAAAAACTTAAAACTTCACCCCAAAACTTAGTATAAATGATTTCTGTAAAGCTGTAGGACACAAAATTAATATACAAAAATCTGTTGCATTTTATATAGTTACAATGAACTATGTGAAGAAATAAAATAATTTCATTTACAATACTGGAAAAATATTAAATACTTAAGAATTGATTTAACTAAAGAGGTGAAAGATTTGTAAACTGACAAATATAAGACATGGAATAAGAAAATTCAGGAAGACAAACAAATGAAAAGATATCCTATGTTTATGGATTGGAATAATAATGTTTAAATATCCATATTACCCAAAATATTTTATAGATATTCCATGCAATCTCAATCAAAATTCATAATCAAGAGCCCAGAAATAAACCTACATATACATAGCTAAATAATCTTTGGCAAGGGTACCAATGCATATAATGGGGAAAGGATCATCTCTTTAATAAATAGTGAAGGGAAAAATGGATAGCCACATGCAACAGAATAAAACTAAATTCCTATCTTATACCACACACAAAATGTAACTTGAAATGGACTGAATACTTAAACATAAAAACTAAAACTATAAAGCTCATAATCTCCTTGACATTGGTCTTGGTGATTATTTTTTGCATATGCCACCAAAAGCACAAAAACAAATGTGAAAATGAACAAGTTGGACTATATGAAACCAAAAGCTCCTGCATAGCAAAAGAAGCAATCAATTAATTGAAAAGATAACCTACAAAAGGAAAAAAATATTTGCAAACTATTTATGTAATAAGGTTTTCTATCCAAAATATATAAGGGACTTACACAACTCAATAGATAAAAACCAAATAACCCAATTTTTAAAAATGATCAAAGGATCTGAATAGACACTTTTTCAAAGACACAAAATTTGCCCAAAAAAGGTACATTTAAAAAATGCTCTACATCACTAATTATCAAGGAAATGCAAATCCAAAACACAGTGAGACATCACCACTCACCAGTTGGGATGGATTTTAACAAAAAGACAAGAGATGGTAGCCAATGCTGGCAAGGATGCAAAGAAAAGGGAACAATTATACACTGTTGGTAGGAATGTAAATTGGTACAGCCTTTGTGAAACATAGTATAAAGATCCCTCAAAAAATTAAAACTAGAACCTCATGTGATCTAGCAATCCCACTTCTGACTGTATATTTGAGGAACAAAATCAGTTTCTTGAAGAGATATTTGTTCTTTCACGTTTATAGCAGCATTGTTCATATAATCCAAGAAGTAAAGACAACCCGTATCAGTCACTAGATGAATGGATAAAGAAAATATATCTATATGTATCTTTATTGGCCATTAGAAAGAAGAAAATTCTGCCATTTCCAACAAGATGGGTGAACCTAGAGGACATTATATGAAGTGAAATAAGCCAGGTAGAGAAAGACAAAAGCTGTATCACCTGACGTGTGTATAGAATAATTTACACAGTATATATATACACACACACACAGAGCAAAATGGTGATTACCAAGCACTGAGGCATGATGAAAATGAGGGAGGCAGTGGTTAAAGGTGTAAGTCTTCGGTTGTAGGGTGAATGAGCTCTGAGGCTCTAATGTGAGTATGGTGACTATAAGTTAATAATACAATGTCACCTGAAATTTGCTAAGGCTGCAACCCTTAAGAAAGGCAACTGTGCAAAGTATGGTAATTATTTCACAAGTGTGTGTGTATGTTATATATATATAATATTATATAATAATATATTATATATTATAATGTTATATAATAATATATTATATACACACACTTGTATTTATATTTATATAAATTTATACATATATAAATTAAGTCATCATATATTATACTTTAAGTATAGTTTTTTGTCAATTATACCTCAATCAACTTTTTTTTTTTTTAAAGATTTTTTATTTCATTATTTTTAGAAAGAGAGGAAGGGAGAGAGGCAGAGAGGGAGAGAGACATCAATGTATGGTTGCTTTTCACCTGCCTCCAGCCACAGACCTGATTGGAGACCTGGTTTGCAACCCTGTTATGTGCCCTGGCTGGGGAATCGAACCTGAGACCTTCGGGTTCGCAGGCCGGCGCCTTAACCACTGTGCTACCAGCCAGGGCACTCAATCAACTTTTTAAAAATTAAACAAAAAAAATCAAGAGGGGGTGTATGTAACAAAATTATATCTGAACAATTTCTAGCACTGGAAACCAACATGTTCATTAAATTTAAAAGTCCTAATCAGTGCTAAACCGGATATATGTCACACAGAGAAATACACACCTCTAGACTAGCAATTGTGAAATTTCAGGATTTTGAAATAGGAAGAGAAAAATCTAAAGCTCCTATGCTGAAATAAAAAAGATTACCTACCAAAAAAATGATATCCAAATACTATCAGCTGTATTACCAAGCAAACTGGGTGAAAGATGGATGTTTAGGGATCTAATGTACAACATGACTATTGTTACTAATATTGTATTAAATACTTGAAATGTGCTAGGATAGTACATCTCAGGTGCTCTCATCACACGCAGAAGCAGCAATTATGTGAGGAGATGATATGTAAATTAGTTTGCCTATAGCCATCATTTCACTGTTTATATCAAATCCTCACGTATTACATACACTTTCTGAAAAAACTAAATTAAAGAAAATAAGAAAATATCTACAAATTAATGAGAAAAAATGGCTTTGGATCTAGAAGGATACTTCAATAAAATCCTGGTTTGATGGGCTGAATAGAAATGAAATGCATGTGAGTGCATGGGAACCAAAGTATTTATTAGAGTAAAGATTTGCTTTAAAAACTCAAAAGGCAGAGCTGAGATGCAGGGATCTGGTTTACCTTGTGTTTTCTAAGATGATAAATATTTGCAATGTCAATATGCTGTTGAAATAGAGAAAAATAATGATGAGTCATGGAAAAGAGGAGATCATTGCAGGTGTAAAACTCCTGAGTGTGTAAGAGAAAATGACTTCCACTTGGCAAGGGCACGGGTGATGCCACTCCTACACAAGAGCAGCTTCTGTTACTGCAATGCAACAGATGGAAGACAGAGTGTGAGAAGACATACAAATAAATTGGTAAGAGAAAGAGGTAATTCTCATTTGACTGCATCTGTTTTCTATGAATTATATAGGATGATTATTAGCTTAAAATGAGGGTGATCTGGGCATTAGGATCGGAGAAAGAGAAAATATGAAACAGTTGTCAGAAAAAGTAAATTATAAAGAAATTTTTTGGCAAGGCTGAATGTCACTTGAGCTTTATGGTCTAGAATTTAAGTTTTGCTCAGCAGCAAGTATACTGCAATACTAATGAAATTTAAATATGAGTTTCTAACTGATCCCAACTCCTTGTAAGGACCTTTGAATGTTCCCAAGAGTGTTTTCACATGGTCATGTGTTTTTATACAGTTTGCAAAAATAAAATATTTTAATAAAAGTGTATTAAGCCCATTTTTAAAATGATGTAACATATCCTTGTCAAGTGGCATTGAAATGGCTATAGGCATTATATATTCATAATCTTGTACTTTTTCTTGTAAAGAGACCTTACATTCTTAACCTCTATGGCCCACCAAATCAGGATCCACCATGGTGAGACTAGCACAGTTGCATTTTACTTGAGCCACATTCACCTGTTATGACCTTGATTTAGTTCAATGGTAGGGCTTTTAAGTCACAGAAACAAGATTTAGAAGGTTACTTAAATGAATGCTTATTTTTTTCCTCAAATACAGCTTATCTTTGGTAAGAGAGTAAGGAAGGACAAGAAGATGGATATATAAATGTAGTAGTGATAACAGGGGGTCAAATAATTGTTGGAGTGACGGTGCTAGTAGAGTAAGTAAGCAAGAAACAGCTGTTTATGGTCAGAGTGGGTTCTTAAAAACAGGTTTTTAAGAATAATGGAAGTGCCTCCATTATTGGAAATGATGATTTGCAGAATAAAACTAAGAGAGGGTGGTTGATATGAGATGAAAGCAAAGATTGATGGGTATATGGAGGTCTAAGGACTAAGGATCTAAGTACTTGCATGCATTGAATTAAGACCAAATTCAAAGTTTTATTTCATCTGCAGAGAGAGAGAAAAAAGATGGGAAGGATATATATATATATATATATATATATATATAAAATATTTTAATTCATTCAAAAATGTGCAAAGTAGGCTAACATATTGGTGAATAGTTGATTTTGAATGGTACATATACCCTTGTCTCTTTTAATATCTTAAAAGGTTAAAGGAAAATAAAAGCAAACTTACTAAGAATATTCATGCAGGAGTTTGTTTTTAAATCGTATTTTATACTCTTATGAAGTAACTCAAGTTAATAGGCTGGCAAGATGTAGCTAAATGAGTATGAAAAACACATTCTAAGATTCATTCTCAGTATTCCAGGTTATTTAATAACTTCAATAATATTTTAATTGTTATCTCCATGAATAAATCACCATCTTGTTAACTCTTGATAAACACATTTCATAAAAGATACTAGTATGTCTTTATTGTGTTCAAGAGCTTTTTTGCTCATTTCCCTCAATTACCAACCTCATCATTGGGTCACTGCAGTTACAATGGTATTGTCTTACTTGAGGTACAGTTGAGCCTTAGAAGTAGATATTCAGAATATTTTACACAGCTTGAATATAAGAAAGTGGCTATACAAAAATTCATACCACATAGTTAATTTCAGGCAAACTAAATCCAAATTAATCAATTTCAAATCATCTTCATTTTCCTTGATTTAGGTTGCTGGTTTGCTTATCATGTGAGTAAGCAATCAAGTAAACTGTGTGCTCAAGTCAAATGTCCCAAAGGTAAAGGGTCTATTTCTAATGAATGTTGGCTTATTAGAAAGACAAAATCATTAAATTATACACTGCTACTATAGTGTAAACAATCATAGATCATCATCATCACCAGAAGGGCTTGCAAGTATTTGTATGCACAAAGTATATTAACAAATGTGCTAGCTACCTTTTAATGTTGACATTTTAAACATAAACTATATCTAAATAGTAAATCATATATTGAATTGATTATGTAACAGTCAAATAGTATAACAGTTGGGAATGGCATCAAATGGTGAGATAGTATTTAATGGAACCTTAGTAAATAAAACAGCCTGAAGTTTCCTGGGAGTAGTCACTACACCTGTAAAAATGTCAGTGATTTGTTTTAAAATTTTCCTTCTTACTACTTTTAAACTTAGTTTAAAAAGAACCTGGCCCTGACTAATGTGGCTCAGTGGATTGAGCACTGGTCTGTGAACCCAAGTGTCACTGGTTCAATTCCCAGTCAAGGCACATACTCAGGTTGCAAGCCAGGTCTCCAGGTAGGTTCCCAGCTGGAGGCAGGTGAAAGGCAACCATACATTGATGTTTCTCTCCCTTTCTTTCTCCCTCCCTTTCCCTGTCTCTAAAAACAATGAATACAACCTTAAAAAAATAAACAAAAACAACCTAGGATGAGATTCCCAGGGAATGGTAATTCAGGTAAATGGTAGACTAACAAAGAAAAAAATAACAAAGGACAGAGTAAGGAGAACAAGATCTCTTTTGAAAACAGCTATAGCTATAGTCAAATATAGGGATCAAGAATTGAATAAAGCAATGAGCTTTGGACATTTCTTTGAAGGAGTCAGTGAATGTCTTGTCCACAGTCTGCTGTAACACATTAGACAATAGGAGCTGAGGCTTGCCAATGGAGGAGGGACAGTGTTGCAAAGTGGAAAAAAATTAAATTTTTCATTGCTCTTTGTGTAACTGAGGGGATGGTTTCATGTACAATTTCCTTATTTGTAAAATTTGCTTAATAACAGCTATCATAGGCATTGTTATAAAGATTAAATATGAAGAGGATAATACAGCAGGTTCACTAATAATGTCATTTTGTTCAACATCATTTTGTTATAATGTTGATGAGAAGCCATAGGGACTTAACGCTGTTTATATTAATTAGCCTATGGCAACATTGGTTGCATTATATGTTGATCTGCTGCACTTCTAAGAACCTACTAATGACGTTAAGTGAGGCCTTACTGTATTATACATTGTGCTTATGCACATTGAATAACACATACAAATTAGTTAATGAAGTTTTTGTTAATTAAGCAGTATGTAACAGCATGGATCTTTATTATGGTGTGACCTGGTATAATGCAACAGAAGACAATGAGAGAAAAAAGACAAATACGAGTATAACAAAAGTAAGAAACCATTAATATTACCTTGGAGCAGAAAGAACTTTCACAGGTAGTTCTGACATCAGAAGATATAGTGGAGAGAATAGGAGCACAGAGATACTAAAGCAGAGAAAGAAATAAGGATAACAATCTTTTATTTTCAGCTCTCACTGGTTCATTATATCACTTATTTAATCCACAGACACTCAAAATAGGCACACACAGCACCCTCAAAAAAAGAGCTCAACAGGGAGGAAACAACAAAGAAGCAAACCAATAGTAACTGTACATAATGTGGTAAGTGCTAGGAGAGACACTACGGAACCAGAGAAGGTTAGTTAAACGGATACTTGTTGAACCCTGATTACATGCCTATGCTACACTAGGTGACTGGGGTACAACGATGAATGAAAACAAAGTTCATACTCTCAGGAAGGAAATCTAAAACATGAAAAACAACATCCTGTGCAATCATAAGTATAATAATGGATGAAGCAGATGCAATGCTTAATATTACCTTGGTTTATAGATAAGGGAAAATAAGTTATCAACAGGGGAAGCATCTGGGGAGAGTTAATGTCTGAGTTATTGTATGAGTGATCAGTCATATTTAACCATACAAAGCAGAAAAAAAAAAAAAAGAGGAAGAGGAGCAGTAGCAGCAAAATGAGGGGAATTTCAGTCAGAGGAATACCAGAAACATAGATTGAAGTTTAAAACAATGATTTTTGAGAATGTAAGTATTTTAATGGGCTAGAGCATGAAGACCATGGAAGGGCGCAGTATGAGATGAGTCTGAAGTTGTCTAGGTCACAGATTATAGTGTTTTATATGTCAGTCTAGGAACTTGGACTTAATCCAATAACTGATAGAAAGCCTCTGCAACATTTTTGGTTGCTGAAAGTAAATAACATTTGACCCTTTGCAGATAATTTGCACCACTGATGCTGTATATTCAAGATCTGAGGGTTCAGACGTGGAGTGAGGTAGACCAGTTGGAAGCTTTAATACAAGTAAGAGACAATTAGGGCCTGGTTTATGTCAGTGGTCATTGAAAAAACACAAAAAGAAAAGCAACTTTTGGAGAAATGTTTAAAAGAAAGAAGTTGGTTAAAAAGCTGGTTGTAAGTAGATAGAGAGGGATATAGGATGATGCCTAAAACAAATACGTAAATTGGTGGCTAATAGTGTCAGGATGCGGTGTTGGGGAAGAGTAGATACTCAAAATGATACTATCAGGAGAAATAAAAGATGTGGCTAGAGAGGAAAAAGGAATGAAAAAACATATAGTACACATTAAAATAATAAGAGTAGGCAAAATTCCTGGAACGCAGGGTAAGTAGATCTTAACTGGGCAGCGGTTAGAACCCTGAGCTGATGTATCAGCTCAGGCAGAGATGAAACGAGCTGCTCTAGCATTCCTACAGGGAATTGCTTCAGAGAGTTAGAGGGAGGACCAAGAGAATGGCATTCTGAATCCCACAAAAGGCATAACTACACGTGGGTCACACAGGGAGAAAGGGGCATGCAATAAGACTGAAATTCCCCAGTGGATTTAGGAAGGGGGGTGTTTTGTTTTTGTTTTTTAACTTAGGTAAGATAAATTTTGTTAGCAGGGGGAGTTTCAGAAGTCAGACTGCTTTTTGTCAAAAAGTGATTAATAGATAAGCCAATATTGCTAGTAGTCTGATAAATAGTGCTAATTATAGGAAAAATTTAATGAGAATAGAAGGGAAATACTATGTGATTGTCAAACATACAAATAGAATGAAGGCAAGGGTTTCATTTTCAAGATTGTTAATGATGGATATAGGTTGAAGAAAAAAAGTAAGGAATGAAGATGTCCCAAGTAGAAGTGAAAAGAATAACACGATAGTCACTACAGGGCAAAGGGGTTAAGATCAGAAGCACAGACAGAGGTTTTGGTCTTGAACAGGAAGTAGCATTTACCCTTGAATTGTAAGAGGCAGGCAAGGTGTTTGCAGATATTGTCACTCACTACATACAGAACACATGTGTTTGACAAAAACATATCATGTCCTCAGTTTCCCCTCTCAATACGAGTAAGCTATAGCATAATTAAACTTACAAGTTTTCTTTCTGAGCTTATCTTGTTTGGGATTTATTATGATGCCTGACTCTAAAGATTCATGCTTTAAAGAATAATGAACTATTTTATCTGTCATTACCTTTCCATATTGCTTTCCCATTTTTCCCTTTATTTCTCATTCCATTCTCCTAATATCTTAACATTTCTTCTAGGTCTCTGTCTCTTTCTCTCTCTGCTACATTTTGGGTTCCTCTTTGTGTTTTTAATTGGCACTGGTTCTTTTTTTTCCTCCCAGCCGTATTTTCTATTTATTTAATAAAATAAATTCAGTTTTAACTTTGACAAGTTTTGGTGAATTCTTTATCGTATCAGCCTAAACTGTTTTGGTAGTGTTCTATTAGTTTTCAACCATTTTAAACTTACGTAGGTAAATTTAATCTAATCATTTGATTTTTTTTCTCATTGTTGGGGGTTGCTTCTGATAACTCTCATTCATGTTGAATTTTTCTTTATGGTTTTATAATTTTGTGAGTAAATCCTTAAAAACTTGACTTGATGTTGTGTGGTCTGAGTCAGTTTACTCCTTTACAGAATATTTATCGAAGTAGGATCATGTTTTCTTAATGATAATTTCTTGGTTAGGGGCCTCCAAGATCACCAAATGGTGTCAATAAAAACACCAAACTAGCCCTGGCTGGTTGCACAATGGATAAGGCCCCCGCCTGCTAGCCCAAAGGCCGCAGGTTCGATTCCCCAGCCGGGGCACATAACCAGGTTGCAAGCCAGGTCTCCACTCAGGTCTGTGGCTGCAGGCAGGTGAAATGCAACCATACATTGATGTCTCTCTCCCTCTTTGCCTCTCTCCCTTCCCCTCTTTCTGAAAATGATGAAATAAAATCTTTAAAAAGAAACAAAACAAACAAAAAACCCCACCAAACTAGTGTGAAAAGAAGTCAGATTGAAAGTGTCCTTCCTTGTTCTCCTATCACCCAAATCCCAAGCTTAGGTAGGCAAACACCTGTGGTCTTTCCCAAAAGTATCGGGCCGCACAAACTGTTTTCATTGACGGCGGCTCGATAATTTCTGGACAGGCCTCGTACTGGGATTCAGCCTCCGCCTGTAGGTGTGTATTTTCCGCTACACCCCGTAAGATGTCCTTACTTTATCCAGCACTCTCACTTGCACAGACCCACGGCCCATGGCCTATCTTTGAAGACGCTAAAAAATTCGGCTGTTTACCAAGTTCAGCAAGGTCACTCCTTCATCCATATTTTCAAAGCAGCCAAATAGAAGCTGGAAATGCAGCTTGCAGCTGTTCAGTTACCTTCCGTGGCTTGGCCCCTGGGGATTTCCTTCACTTTCTCATAAGCACAACACTTTTATTTGGAGGATGAATGAATGTCCTCTTTAAGCTTCAGTTATAAGTGTTGCATAGCAAAAGCCCTTTCACATTTCCTATTATCAACAGGGCAGGAAATGTACATTCTCATTACTTTTCTGTCTATATTATCACCTTCAATACCTTATCCTGTCCCATTGTTTAATTTCATGACTCTAAATTTAAGCCCAGTGTCCTCATCTCTGTGCTATAGGCCTACACTTTTTACTTTTCATTTCCATTTGAAAAGCTAATAAGAATCTGACATTTACTATGTCTCAAGGAGAATGCTTATATCTTCTTCAAAATCCTCTTTATAAATTCTTCAAGCCCATGTTATCTCAGCAAATAGCTTGACCATTTTTTCTTTCCTCAAATCTTCTAGCCCATTTATCAAAAGGTCCTTTCGGCACTCCCTCCAACATACAGGGTGGGGCAAAATAACATATATTTGTTCTGACGAAAGGTAGCACAATAATTAATAGGTAATAATATAAGAGTAAACTCTGTGTCTCAAATACTCAAACCTAAAAACCTGCCTTTGCTCCACCTGTATATCTGAAAATCAGCTACTTATTATCATTTCTACTGTGATAACCTTGATATAAGTAATCTTTATAATTTTTCTGAATCATCAAAAAAGCTGTCCTAATATTCACCCAAGTCCACCCTTCACTAAGCTGCTCAGCAGATCTTTCTAAATTGTGTTTTAAATAGACTAAACGATTTTTTCAACCAAAAAAAAATTTTAATATATGCACAAAGTATATGCTTTAGCCCATAATGCCATCATCACAACCAACTTACAGGCATGCAGAATCTGAGACCTGGCTACCTTGCCAACCTTTGTCTCCCTGAAGTATTCTGCTCAACATAGTTTTTCTGAAACATTGGCCTTCATTTTGTACCCAGGACACACAGGATTTGTATCCATTATAGGGCTTTTGCATGTTCTATTCCTTCTGCTTGGCATGTTCTTCCTCAGGTTTGCTCAAGACTGACACACACTGACTCAAGGCTCCATTCAAATGTTACTTTTTGGAGAGAGGTGTCCCTGAGTCTGCTAAGAAAGAGTTCCCAGTCCTTCCCTGACGCTGTCACTCTCTAGCACATTGTCCAAATTTATTTTCCTCACAAGAATATCAGTAATGGAATTTTTAAAAAGTATTTATTATTTCACATGTCGGCTATCTGTTTAGGAGAATGTAAATTTAAACACTATCCCCAGCATTTAAAATAACATCTCTCACAAAAGCAGTGCTCAGGACAAACACGCACACAAGCATAAATTTATGTTTTAGGTCTGAGTTTTTTTAAAAAACATAAACCTTGATTATGAAGTTAGTCATAAGCATCAAGTTACACTATAAGTCTATTAGTTATAATTACAAGATTATAAAATTGCTATTTGCCTAAAGTGAAAATAAAGATATATGACACTATTTCCAACATTAACCACTAAATGATAAAAACAATTGATTTGTCTATTATTCTCTGTGTCTCACTTAACATTTTATAGTGTACTACAATGAATGTTTTCTATCAAGACTATTATTCAACAAATATTTAATGCACATCAACAATATGCCAGGTACCAGAGTTTTGGATTTTTGAGGGGAAAATGTCCATAGGTCCTACTTGTAAGCAGTTATAAGGTAGTGGGCATGCAGCTGTGCAAAAAATGTGCATTTTATATTTTTTATGTGTAAACTATCAGTAATGCTATACTATTTCTAAGAGGAAAAACAAAATAAATTTGAAATCTTCATAGAAGTCAGAGTACTTATAGAAAACCAAAGAAATGAATGGGGGAAAAATTGCAGGAATCATAGTCACTAATGGCAAAATAAGTTACAGCTTCAGATCCTCCTGCTAACTGAAGCCTTTTCTGTCTTTTTTATTACATCTATAAGGCTGCTAATAAAGAAAGCTTCTATAATAATTACTTGTTTTCTATCCTTGTAGACTCATTGAAGGCAGATATCCACATAAATATCTATGGTACATTTAGATGTCCTCCTTCATGAAGTGACCGTTTCAAGTCTTTGACCCCTTTTATTGGATTATATGCTCTTTTTTAATTTTATGATTATGATGTTTAATGTTGATTTAATGGTGTGTTGATTTATCTCCTCAGATATAAGTATTGCATATATATATTTTTTTATTGTTGTTGTGTTACATCCAACATATATATTTTTTTATCAGTCTATGTTTTGCCTTTTCACAGACTTCATGGTGTCTTTATTCACCATTTGCTAAAAATAAAGAAAAAACTGTATTTGACATTTTATTTTCCTTTTTAAGAAAGCTTTATCTTTTCCATATTTAGTAAGTTTTTTTGTTTTTTTGTTTTTTTTTGAGGCTTTTTATTGTTTTAACTTTCATATTTACAACTATACTCTGTGTAAAAATTGATATTTATATGTGGTGATAGGTAGGAATAAGTATTTATTATTTTATATGGTTATTAAAAATCCACTCATTCTTCACCACACTGGAGTGGCATATTAATCATACATCAAGGGAGAGTATATGTATGGACCTAACTTTGGACTCTCTATTCAGTTCTACTGGTCTATTTATCTATCCTTGTAACAATAGTAAGTCATCTTCATACTGAGCTTTATTATAATTTTTTAAATTATAAGTAGTCAAGATTACTTCTTTAACATTGGAATAATTTTGCTTTCTTGATTTTTCAGATATATTTTAGAAATAGCTTTTCTGTTTATATATATACACATACTCATATGAACACAAAAGATGCTAAGGATTTCATGGACATCTTCACAATATTGTATTCTGAGCCATTAACAATATATGTTCCCCCATTGATTTGTGTCTTCTTTAATCAATCTCAATAATATTTTGTAGTCTTCTGTATAGAGTTATGTATGCATTGACTTACTACATTCAGCCCTTGGATTTCATGTTTTAAAGTTGTATTGTAAGAGTTATCTTTTAAATGTTTATTTCTAACTAATTGCTGTTAAAAATCTAATGATGTTCCAGTTACCCAGCAATCTATACTTTAGCTAGTACTACATAGTTTAATAATCATATAATCTTTTTCATATTTAAATATACCATAGAGCTGATTACCATAATAAATGGTTATTTTTTAATTATTTGGTGAGTCTTATTGGATAATCATTTTATTAAGTTATAAAATAATATTGGATTAGGAGTTTAGTTACAATCACAATAAAATTATAATTTATTTGGTTAAAACTTGACTTTTTCTCATTATTGAGTCATACTCAAAAGTTTGATATGCCCCTATATTTATTTATTTTAAAAAACATATGTCTTCAAATCCCTGGCTGGTAGCACAGTGGACAAGGTGCTGGCCTGCAAACCCAAAGGTCGCAGGTTCAATTCCCCAGCCAGGGTACATAACCAGGTTGCAAACCAGGTCTCCAGTCAGGTCTGTGGCTGGAGGTAGGTGAAAAGCAACCATACATGGATGTCTCTCTCCCTCTTTGCCTCTCTTCCTTCCCCTCTTTCTGAAAATAATGAAATAAAATCTTAAAAAAAAAAAAAAACAAAAACAAAAAAAAAACATATGTCTTCAATGCTTACTATAAAAATAATAGTAATCAAGACATTGGGACATTAGTAAAAGGACAGACAAATAGAACAATGCAACAGAACAGACAGCCCAGAAATAGACCCACAGAAACACAGTCAAATGACATCTGACCAAGAGGCAAAGGCAATAGAGCTAAGCAAAGATCATTTCTCAACCAATGTTGCTGGAAACAACTGGGTCTCCACATGCAAAAAACTGTGGCTAGCTAAAGTCCTTTGGCCTTTTATAAAAATAACATGAAACAGATCACAGACCTAAATGTAAAATGTAAAATGTAAAATATAAACTACAACACAAACCTATAAAACTCCTAGAAGATGACAGAGGAGAAAACCTAGATGACCTTGGGCATAGTAATGACTTCTTAGATACAACAGGGTATCATAAAATGACTCTTGAAAATTTGGAAGAAAAAGGTAAATAAAATCTGGGAAGTAAATAATTATTTTTGCATGTATCTATCTGAAACATTTTTGCCAGTTACAATCAAGAATATTAGAACTGTTTGCAATATATGAACTGCTGATTATCTCATCAAATATTGGCTCTGTCCTTTATTTTATCTTCTCTTCCTTTGAAACATCACTTAGATGTATGGTAGACCTGAATCCTGCCTATACATCCCTTAATCTCTCTCTCTTAGTTAATTAATCCTTTGCTAATTCTCTATTCAGTACAGTTAAAATCATTCATTTAATTTTTAATTTCAAGAAAAAAATTACGCAATCAAGTGATATCTTAACGTGTTATCTGAACATGCACAATGCAAAACATGGAAATCTTTCCCTATAAACTATGGACTATAACTTCCCTATAAACTAAACCCTGGACTATTTAGATCCAGGGTGAAGAATGGGCTCCTCTAGGGCAAGTTGCTCTGACAGAAGATGTGCTTTAGTGAGATCACTAATGGCTCTTACAGTTTCCAAAGGAAGCACCAACACAGCTAAGTTGCAATACAAGTGAAAAGCAAGCCTTTTTACTCATGTCAGAGTATCACTAAGATTCAGAGATCATTCATTGGTGCAGGATAACCTAATGAGTGCTCTCTCATATTATCAGACCAGAGGAATTTCTTGGTCTATGCATGGCTGGACCTGCCTCTGGGTCAGCCAGAGAGATAGCCTTGAAGCTAATATTATCTCAGAGCCCCAGAGCATGGAGCCCCAAAGGTAACCAATTTAGCAACTCTGAGCAGGCCGATGTCAGCCCCATATGTAACTCTTGGACATAGAGCCTCCTTTATTCCAATGTGTATATAAGAATGTCCTTGATATAAGAACAGTACACACACTGCTGTTGTGAGAGAGCAGAGAAACCGTGCATGGCAACACCAACACTCTCTGGCACCTGGTTGCTTGAAGCAGGATAATGGGTGTAGAGATGCTCGGACTCTCTGTAATCATTAACCAAGTGCAGCTGTGATAAGAGTGGGCCAACCATACGTGAGGATGCTGACCCTCTCAGCTGCCCGGCCATGTGGTCGTTAGCTGCTGCAGTTACAATTAAAGCATGCAGACACTCCTAAAGGCTCGGTGTAAGTTCTTCTTTGCCACCAGACCAGAGGCCTCCCCACCATCAACACTTGCTGGTCCCAAAGTCCAGCCCATGGGACCTGACAACTGATGTCACAAACAGGATAGCGAGGTGCTAAGACCTGAAACACATCCTCTTTCTTTCCTCCAGAGGGGCCTTCTCATGAACTTACCCACTCTTCAAATATTTTTTTCTCCACTGGTTCTCTTTCTTAATAAAATAAAATGTAGCGATATTAGCAACTACGATTTTTGATTACCCTTCAGAAAACAATGTTTTCTTTGCTTTCTTGAAACACATGTTTAATACACAGGTAAGTTTTATAATTGGTGGCATTCTATCATTTCTAAAGATAAAATCAGCACTAAGAAATTTTAACAAACTTCTTATGCAGTCATCAAGTATCATTATCACTTCTCTCTTCTTCCTTCCACTAAATAATTATGTTTAGATAGCATAGTATATGTCAGGCACTATGTCTGATGATGAGGATTCAAGGTTGAGGAAAATGTAACCATGGCCTATATCCGCCCTCATGGGTCTTCCCACATTTTTGAGAGAGAGAGATATACATCAGTCAAATATTCACCACATATACACAAAATTGCAAATATAACAAGAAAAATGAAGAAAAATATGTGCACCAAGTATACATATAAAAGAGGAATTGGATTTAATAGGACAGTTGGTGAAAGTTTCCCAGAGCTGACTCCTAAGCTGTAATCTTAAGGAAAAATAGTAATCAAATAGGTATAAGGAAGAGGAAAAGCATTATAGGAAATGAAGATAGCATAAAAATGCCATATGAGCCAGGAAGAATATGAAATAAGTAGGAGATATTCAAGTAAAGGCCAGTATATTTGATGAAATCAGTAAGGTGTGAACCAGGTGTGATATGAGACTGCAGAGGCCTGTATATACCTTCCTATTAAGAGACCTTGTGGGATACATTAAGGAGGGGTTTTTGTCCCCTTTCTCAGCTAAAATTAATGCAGTATGGAGGGAAATTGATCATACTTAAAGTTAAAATTTAAAAAGAATCTACCTCCCACAATGTAGATAATAGATTAGAAGAGGAGCATAGAGATTGTATGTAAACCAGCTTTGAAAGTCGCTGTAAATTCATTCAAGATATGATGATAGCTTGTATTAGGATGCTGGTTGCATAGTGAAAAGCATATTGATTTTAGATACTTATATGTGGAGCATTTCTTATTAACATGTTCAGTATGGACATTGAAATAGAAAGAGTCGTCAAAACACACTTACAGGGTTCCCAGCTAAGAAAGTATTTAGTTGTTGCAGGGGTTAGTTCAGGGTTGATTGAAGAAGATCATGAACTTCATTTGATATATTTTAGTTTTAAAGTATTTTTTATTACAAGAGGATATTTCAAAAGGTGGTCATATGACTAAGTGTAAAGTTTTTTATAAGGTCTTTTTTCAATATTTTAATATTTTTAAAAGATTCAGAGTGATTAAAGAGCAATATTTGAAACAGAAACAAAATTGATGTTAGTGATAAACATCACTAACTATCATGCCATCCCAGAAACACGAAATGAAGAGTTTTATTATATATATTAGGTATGTCATATAATAATAAAAATTATGTTTGCATAATTACCTGACACTGATTGAATCTGTTATGGTTTCAATATCAATCTCAAGTCTTCTCTTTTCCTCCACCAATTGAGCATATATTATTGAAACGTCTGAAAAATCTTTTGTAATATTGGAAAGATCAATATCCCATGTTTTTTTCTTTAAGAAAAGAATAAAAGAATCATTCATACATGTTTCTGTATCTCAAAAACAAATAATATATCAAATAATAAAACTACTTTAATTGCAGAAGTTAACATCTGGGAATAAAGAACGAAAATCTAGTGGGAAGTAGAGAAAGATCAACTTACTGCAGCATAAAAATTATTAAATTCTTCCATATATTCATTTTCATAACATTTTTTCTTCCATAACAGTTGATCATAGAGTCTTTTCGAATCATCTAGCTAAAAAATATATACACAAAGATAAATAAATTATGGAGAATTGTTTTATAAAATAAGAAATAGATTATTTCATTTTATGCAGCTACCATAAGTTAATAAATATTGATTAAAATAGCATAAAATAATACCATAGGCTGTTTTCATTTATAAAATTTATATAAGTTTCAGAATAAAATATAGCAAATAAAGTCTAACACTGCTCAAATGAATAAGAAAATATAGTAAAATAGTATGTATTTACCTATAAGAATTGATAAAAATTAATACATTTAACTTAATTTATCACATCAACAAATTAAAGGAGAAAATAAATATGAATATGGCCAACATGTCACAAAATAACCCTTTGTTACTTCACTTCATAGCTTTTATAATTTTTAAAGTAGAACAAAAAAACTATCCAAATATAATAATATAAAGAACCAACAACAAATATCAAAGTAAATCACAGAATGCAAAATACATACCCAACGAACTTTAACGAATAGGAATGGATTATCTTTTATCAACATTATTATTAATCATGTATTGTAGAAGTTTAGCTAAATACATGCAATTAAATAATGAAACCAACTGTCACTTTATAATATTGAATGTGAATAGGTAACATATCTTCAAATTTAGATTATGTAATAGAATATTTAAGAAAACAGAAGATTCTATCTGAAATTACAGTCAATGATTTTGGTAAAATGGCCATGCATAAATATAAGAAAAATAATAATTTTTACTTATAAGAGATGTAATCTACTAAAACCATAGTGATAATACATATAGAGTTTTGTCAAAAGGTATAAAAATTGGAGAATAAATCCAATATAAAAGTGAGAACATAAATTCTTATTTAAAAAAAACTATCACAGCATAATCAATAAAATATACTTTAAAAGAAGTTTAAATAAGACCCACATAAGAATGACATGTCATGCAAAGATTTGATAAAATACAATGTCACTTATTTCCAAATTAATATAAAGCATAATAAAAAGAAATACTCCCTTTCAAACTACATGAGATTAAGTTAGTATGGAAGACAAGCCACAGGGTATATGAAAAATAAGAATAATGCTAAAATCTTGCTACCAGATATTATAAACATCATATAATACCATTAAAATAAAGCATTGTTTATTTTTGGCATTGTATTATAGATCAGTGAGAAAACTAGAGCTTAAAATTAGATGTGAATTAATATTTTTAAAAGTGGTATTTGAATTCAGTGAGCAATCATTTACTTTAAATAATGGAACTGAAGTGATGTAGTATAGCTATTTAAAAAACAAAGTGGTCTTCCTAGTTCACATCTAACTCATAACAAAAATAAATTTCAGACATATCAAAATCTAAATGCAAACAAAACAATACAAAATATTAAAATAATCAATGAGTTTATTTCTTTAATCAGGGGCTAAAGGAGAATGTCATTTTGTTAAGTAAACCAGGAAGATCTGTTGACATATTTGATAAGCACATTTTACAATAAACAATTCTAAAGGAAAAATAAGACTGTTGAAAAATGTAAAATAAAAACCCAACACTCTAAGATACAGTCCTAGTGAAAGGTGTCACTAAAAATAGCAGAGTAAGAATATCTGAAAATTCCCCTCCGTAAAGGTAATAAGAAAAATGTCTAAAATATGTCCATATTAACTTTCTTAGGACTATGGAGAATGGAGGACTTTCAGCAATCTAAACTGCACATATTGGAGAAAAACAGCCTAACCTTAGAAGTATGAGCTTTGTGATGTTTTGGTTTGCCCTAATACCTCCCTCCTTTGGCCCTTGTTAGCCTTGAAGAATAACACCCCACATTTGTGGAGAACACCAGCAGTCCTGCAACCACCAGAGGTAATAGAACAGGACTGAAATGCTTTCAAGCTTCATTCTATGAGAATTATCACTATTTGAGATGTCTGGTAGTTTTTTGTTTTGTTTTGTTTTGTTTTGTTTTTGAAGACTCCACTTGCAAGGACATCTGTGTTTAATGTAAAACTCATTCAGTACAAAAAGTCTCCCCCAAGAATTTTTCCCAAGACATGATTGGCGCTCTCTCTTGCTCTTACACACACACACACACACACACACACACACACACAATAATCATAGGCAATTAATTAAATTTGTGGCCACCTTTGTGGCTAGCAATTGGGGCAAACAATAGACTAACCAACGAACTCAACCTCACAAGCTTTTGGAGAATGAGATGTGTATAATGGCTTTGTGAAGCTCCAACATACTCTTGAGAATCTAGAAGGTTGCAAATGCACAAGGATGTGCAAACGCCCAAAGCTGTTCACATGCTCTGATGATACCTGAGAAGTCCTTCAAGTCTTACCTCTGGCTGACCTTGACCCTCTATCACAGTGGAAAATGAAAACCAAGGCAGAGTTGACAACTATTTGCTTGTGGAGGATGTGCCTAAATAAGCACGCAAAATTCCTTGGCAAAGACAAGAAGATTTATTGTTTCTGGGTTTTTAAGCATCATTGTCTAATTATTTATTGACCACTAAGATAACTGAGAAGAAGTTGCAGTGATTACACATGACAAAGGAAACAGATTTTATGGAGTTCATCAAGGCCATGAAGCAAACCAGGAACAATTCCAGCAAACAGAAACAGGGGTGGAGTGAGAATCTTATTCCCAGGGTTGCTACAGTTTATTATTTGAAATGTCCAGTTTTCCACAAAAATATGGAACATGTTAAAAACAAGAAAGATGGGCCACGTAGAAGGAAAATAAATACTCAATAGAAACTGTGCCAGAAAAAGTTTAGATGTTGAAAATTTATTAGTCCAACAGGCTATTTTAAATATGTAAAAGTGCTAAAGGTAAATGTCTAAAGAACTAAAACCAACAGAAAATATCAATGAAGAGATAGCAGGAGACAGCTTAGACAAGAACCTAGTATAAAGGAACCATGGACATGGACAACAGGTGGGATTGACTTTGGGGGGAATGGGTGGGTGGGTGGGGGGACAGAGGGGAGCAAAAAGGGGATGGATGTAATACAACAACAATAAAATTAAAAAAAAAAAAAAAAGAGATAGCAGGAGAGAAGTAGTTTCACACACAAAGGGCCTTCATAAGATTAATACTGGCTTTAACATCTAAAACTATAGGACCAGCCCTGGCTGGTAGCGCAGTGGATAAGGCGCTGGCCTGTGAACCCAAAGGTCGCAGGTTCAATTCCCCAGCCAGAGCACATAACACGGTTGCAAACCAGGTCTCCAGTCAGATCTGTGGCTGGAGGCAAGTGAAAAGCAGCCATACATTGATGTCTCTCTCCCTCTCTGCCTCTCTCCCTTCCCCTCTTTCTAGAAATGATGAAATAAAATCTTTAAAATAAATAAATAAATAAAAATAAAAATAAATAAAAAAATAAAACTATGGGACCAGAAGGTATATGCTAAAATATCCAGAGTACAAAAATAAAAAAGGACTAGTAATCCTATGTATGCAAAAATATCATTTTAAAAGTGAAGATATTTAAATAAATAAATAAATAAATAAATGTGACTAAGAATACTATCATCAGGAGATCTGTCCTATAAGAAATACTAATGGGCCCTGCCGGTGGCTCAGTGGATAAGGTGCCAGCCTATGAACCCAAAGGTCACTGGTTTGATTCCCAGCCAGGGCACACAACCAGGTTGCAAGCCAGGTCTCCAGCCAGAGACTGGAATGGCACCCATATATTGATGCCTCTCTCCCTCTCTGCCTCTCTCCCTCTCTGCCTCTCTCCCTACTCCTCTCTAAAAATAATTTTAAAAAAAGAAATACTAATGAGAGTCCTTTAGGCTGAAAGGAAAAACGCTAGGCAGTAACTTCAATATAAAGGAAGAAATATATCAGTAAACATAACTACATAGAAAAATATTAAAAATGGCCTAATTTTATTATTTTGTAACACTATAATTCTTACTAGATTAAAAGACAACAACATAATGTAGTAATTCTATATAAATTTCTGTTTAGAGCCACACATAAGAATGTAATTTGCACAACAGGAGCAAGAGCAGATGGGTGAAGGTAGGGACTTCAGAGAAGCAAAGTTTTTATATACTATTAAAATTAAGTTAGTATTAGTCCAAAATAGATTCTTTTATAAGTGATTATTTATAATCTCAGGGAAATGACGATGAAAATAATTTTAAAATAATAGTATAATTAATGACATGGCAATTGAAAAGGTATACTAAGGAATATGTTGAAAATGAAAAGTTGGTAAAAATACTATGAAAACCATAGCCAAGGAGAGCTAGAGTAGCTGTATTAATACCAGACAAAATATGCTTTTGAATAAGAATTGTTACTAGAGATATTTTATAATGACAAGAACCAATTAGTCAACAAGATATAACACCAAATAAAATAGGTGAAAAAACAAACTGACAGATTTCAAGGAGAAAAATAGGCAATTCAACAAAAATAGAAACTTCAATATACAGTTTAAATAATGAATTAGAGAGAATATTAACAAGGAAACAGGCTGAACAACAATGAACAACAATGACCTAACAGACATCTACACAACACTCTATCCAACAAGAGCAGTATAATATTTTGCTCAAGTGCATGTAGAGCATTTTCCAGAAAACACCTTATGCTAGGCTATAAAACAAGTCATATTAAATTTCAAAAAGCTGGAATCGTGCAAAAGACTAAGATTAAAAATCAGAAACAGAAGCCCACTATCATACTAAGATATTTCATTTTAATTTATTGGTGTGTAACAGTTGTCCCAGTTTCCCCCCATTGCTCTCCCCTGCCTCATGCACCCCATCCCCTCTCCAACAGTCAATCCCCACAGGTTGTTTATGCCCATGGGTCATTTATACTGGTTCCTTGACTAAATTCTTCCCCTTCTTTCCCCCTTTCTCCCCCTCCTCCACTCCCCTCTGGTCACTGTCAGTTTGTTCTTTGTTTCCATGTCTCTGGTTCTATTGTGCTCATTTGTTTGTTTTAGTTCCCTGTATTAAGTGAGATTATATGGTATTTGTCTTTCACTGCCTGGTTTATTTCACCAAGCATAATACTTTCCAGTTCCATCCATGTTATTTAGAGTATTGAAAGTGTTGTCATAATATTCTTGTCATTCAGTGTGTGATTTAGTTTAACATTCAAACTGCTAGAAGCAGAGATAGCAGTTTCATATGAACTAGGTGTTGCTATGATATTCATCCATATTTTTTAGTAAATATGTTGAAAGTAGTGTGGAAGGTACAAATTAGTGTGGTTACATTAATACAGTTTTATAGTAATTAATATATCAGTCAAAAAATAAATCAGAAGTATAAAAGATTTAAATAACAGTTATCACAATTCACAAAATAAACCTAATTAGAATCACATACCACTATCACAGAAAACATTTTTCCAAATTAAATGTTTATGCAAATTATCTAAATAGTAAGATACAAATTAAGCCTTAACAAATGATAAATACTATCTTTCATATAGATTACTATTATGAATAAGAAAGAATTATATTAAAAATTGATTAGGTAACCTTAAAATTCAGCGGAAATATAAGGGTTAATTTGTCCAAGACTGATCACAGGCTAATTTATGGAGAGAGTTTACCTTCTACAAAGTTCCAAGGAAATTATTAAGGTCCAATTTAAATAAACTACCCAAATAAATGGAGAGATATATTATGTTTATGTTTAGGAATCTTCATCACAAAGATATAATTTCTCTATCAAATAATCTATAACTAATATGATTCCAATCATAACAAATAAAATTGCTGAAGGAAATTAACATAATAACACTGAAATTTATGTGGAAAAGCAAAAGGTAGATCTCATTAAAAATATAAGGGATTCATCATGATGACTAATTAAAATTTATTACAGAAGTTTAGTAATGCAGACACTAAGTATTAAGGTAAAGTTGGTTAAGTAGACCAAATGAATAAAAAGAGAAGGAAAAAGGGAAAAAGGGAGACATACAAATAGAAGTCTCATATGTGAAGTCTCATATGTAACAGAGGTAGCACTGACTATTAATTGTATTAAAAAATACAATAAACTAAAGTATAACACTTTGTTTTCTTCATAAAAAAGAGTAGAACTTTACTTCACACCACACCCAAAATGAATTTCATATTGATTATGCTTTCCATATGGCAAGCAAAATTTACATTCCTAATATCCTAAAGATAGTTTATTACTTCCAAACTTGAAAATAAAATATAGAATGAAAAAGATTTAATTTTGAATATTTTAAACATAGTTTTATCTAAAGCATTGTGTAAATATGAAAAACAATTTCAAATAATTTGCAATAAAATGTTGCATATTTTTTTGACTTTGAGGTAGAAAAAATTTCTTAAGCAAGTTCAGAAAAGCACAAAATTTTACTAAATTAAAATTAAAATTTCAACCATACATTGATGTCTCTTTCCCTCTCTGCCTCTATCCCTTCCCCTTGCTCTAAAAATATATATATATATATATATATATATATATATATATATATATATATATATATTTCTTCAAAGGATCTTAGATATGGAGTTAATTTCTCTGAAGGTTTACTATCTTTTTTTAATGCTTAGTTTAAAATAAAAATATCTTTATATATTAAAAAGATTAAAATTTCATTTATTAGAAGGTATCATAGAGAGAAAAGACTAGGTGAGAATATTTTTAACATGTAAATTGAAATTATTTAGTATCCATAATATACAATAGATCAACAAAAAATAAGCAATCATTCAACATATAGTAGAAAAATTGTGAACAGGTTTTACATGAAAAAAAGGTAAAGAAGAGGAAAGAAAAAAGATAGAGAGAGAGAGAAAGAAAGAAGGAAAGAAAGAAAGAAGGAAAGGAAGGAAGGAAGGAAGAAAGGAAGAGAAGCAAAGAAAAGAAAGATACAAATGACCTCTTAAAAGCCTTTAAAATATGCCCAGCTCATTAATATTGTAATTTTTTAAATGAGAAACAAAGAGACCTAATATAAAGTGCCAAAAAGATTCATGGTTTTAACTTCAAGTAGGAATGCAAACTAATACAGGAATATGTATATTAGTGCCCTTTAAGATACTATTATTTCTTTTAACTATTTTACACTTTCCTTGTACTATTATTTCCTTTTAGTACAGTGAATGAGATGTGGCAGAAGAGGAAGACAGGAAAGATGAGTCAAGCAAAGGCCAGAGTGATGGCCAAACACGACACTACTCAACCCTCCATTCCTGGATTAAAGATGAAGGGTCCCATCAGCCAGGGGATGCAGGCAATCTCCAAAAACAGGAAATGATCCCATGCTGACTACTGCTAAGGAAATGAGGGCCTCAGTTCTAAAACCATAGGGACTGTATCTTGGCAAAGCTCAATGAGCCTGAAAGCAGATTGATCCTGGAGTCTGCAGAAAGAAATTCAGGGCTGCTGACACCTTGATTTCTGTCTTGCAAGAGCAGTGCCATGACCCAGAGAAACTGTAATAATAAATGGGTGCTATTTGAAGTGGCTAAAATTCTAGTAATTTGCTATGCAGCCATAGAAAACCACTATAAACTGAAAGTTGGCTCTCTATTATTGCATTCTAGACAGAGAATACATTTTAATAGTGTGGTTCAAAAATAAACTCAGTCTTTTTTATTTTTAAACATGAAAACTCACATTTTTTAAAAAGATTTTAGTTAATTTTTTTAGGGAGAGAGGAAGGGAGAGAGGCAGAGAGGGAGAGAGACATCAATGTATGGTTGCCTTTCACCTGCCTCCAGCTACGGACCTGGCTGGAGGCCTGGCTGGAGACCTGGCTGGAGACCTGGCTGGAGACCTGGCTGGAGACCTGCTTATGTGCCCTGGCTGGGGAATCGAACCAGCAACCTTCGAGTTTGCAAGCCATTGCCTTATCCACTGAGCCACCAACCAGGGCCCTGAAATCTCACCATTTTTGATAAAGCAGATAATTCATCTGTTGAGGACTTTGTTTCCTTCAATACTTCAGTCACGGTTTCTTCATTCTCCTCAATACTAAGTGTAACATTTTTAATTAATGTATCATAGTGATTGTTTAGAAAGTTAAATTTTTCCATATTTTTCCTAAGAGGAGAAAAACAACAGTTGATTAGGCTTGCATTGAAAAAAATATATATTTAAAATTAGATATATTTCAATTAGCTTCTGATTTAACTTAAGTCAATGCAATTCACATTCCTGAAAGTTCTGCAATCCCAAAGCAACTCCTGAAAAGTCCCGCTTAGATATCAAAAGTAAACAGTGAGAAAAATATTCACCAGTAATATTTATGTTTCCATTATAAAGGAATTAAGAGAAAAGTGATTTGTAAATTATTTTAAATAAATTACTTTCAGATTTGATTTCAGGTGAGAGCCCTTTGATTCAGAGGTCAGACAGTGCAAGGTTAGAACAGCAAGAAAAAAATAAGAGAAAGAAAGAAAAGAAGAGAAGATGTAAAAATGAAAAGACCATATAATCTTAGAGGTAAAATGGAAGAAAATGCAGTTTAGGCTCAAAAGAGGTTTCTTTTAAAAAGATAATTGCCAGCGGGCTCTTTGTTCCTCTGTGACCTTCCACATAAAAGACCAGCACTAATCTATGATTCTAGCTTATGTGAATATGAGGTGTTCTAGCCTAAATCATTGATCAATTTGAATGTTTTCCTGTTACATATGGCCATAAAATACTTAAAGCCAACAACAGGAATTAGACAAATGTCACAAAACACAAATATACCAAAAGGAAAATCAAATCACTTCAATTACATATATTCAAAATACAGTATATATATATATATATATATATATATATATACACACACACACACATACACATATATTCTATTTTATTAAACATCAAATAAATTAAAAATTAAATTTATTGAATGTTACATTTATAATTAATACAAAGCTATATAATTTGTTTTTAATAATATTCCATGCTGAAAAACTTTTTTTAAATAATCACTATTGGCCCTGGCTTGGTAGCACAGTGGATAAGGCACCAGCCTGTGAACCCAAAGGTTGCTGGTTCCCTTCCCAGCCAGGGCACATAACCAGGTTGCAAGCCAGGTCTCCAGCCAGGTCCATGGCTGGAGGCAGGTGAAAAGCAACCATACATTGATGTTTCTCTCCTTCTCTTCCTCTCTCTATGGAAATAATAAATAAAATATTTTTAATAAATAAATAAATAATCACTATTGCACATAGATAACAGGGATATATGTATATTGCTATGTTATATCCATAAAGAATTTGTCAAGATGTATAAAGAGCTTTTAAATGACACTGAAAAACAGTGCTTGAGGAGTTTATACACAAATATATTTACATATGTAAACATACATATTTTTAATATATATATAAACTTGATAGATAATATGGATAATTTAATTTATTCCTTTCTCTTTACATACATTTTTATACAGAAATATAAATTACATTTTAGTTAACATTTCACTTCTAAATGATACAGTCAGGATTTGTGAAAAATTCTTACTTAGAGTTTTCTATTCTGGTTTCACCATCTTGAATATCTTTTTCCATTTCTTCTCTCATTTGTTGAGCTCTCAATTTGGCATTTTCATAGTCTTCTATTGCTTCTTTAAGTTCTTCATGAATTTGTTTGTGTAGTTCCATTACCTAGAAATAAAAATTAGCTTGTTACTACATGCACTTAATGGCTAATTAAGGATCAAAACAAGGACAAATTTAAAGTAGTTTTTATTTATTTATTTTATTTGTGTTCTTAAAGATTTTTTTATTTACTATTTTCAGAGACAGGGGAAGGGAAAGAGGCAGAGAGGGAAGAGAGACATCAATGTATGGTTGCCTTTCACCTGCCTCCAGCTATGTATCTGGCTAGAGACCTGGCTTACAACCTGGTCTTGTTGCCCTGGCTGGGAATTGAACCAACGACCTTTGGATTCACAGGCCAGCGCCTTTATCCACCAACCAGGGCCTAAAGTAGTTTTTAAAATAAAGAGTCTTTTATATCAATTTTCTTTCCACATCTAGTGTATTGTTTAGCACAGTAGTGTTTTGAGTTCCCTTTACCCTAAAAGTCATCAATACTAGGGATGTAAGAAGGTATCGAAGGAAACAACTAAAATATCTCAGTTAACATGACCAGAACATATTTTCACATCATCTTTTCATCCACAAAATACTGCTCCCTTTTACTGTTTTTATAGTTCAAATACTGTCTTATAGAAACATCAGTAAACACAGATAAAAATAAAATAACCTATAATATTCTCATTCAGGAAAAACCAATGTTAAATGTCCAAAATATTCCACTTTTATTATTTTTATTAATATTATAAACACTCTCCTGTCTCTTTTCATCTGTCCCTTCTGTCAAACTACAGAGAAGGGGTGGTTGTAGCACTCTTACTTGAAAAAAAAAAAAGGTCTGGATGTCCTATTGGAAAGTGGGAGGGAGAGACAGTGTCAGAACAGGCACAGGGGAGTAAGCAGTCCTTTCTCCAGGGGTCAAGTGGTGACCAATATGAGGCCATTGCCTCCTAGAAAAGCAACAAAGCTCAGTTTTCAGACTTGCACAGATAACTGAAATTTCTACAAGAGTTTCCTTTAGGCACAGGAGTGTCGGGATATAAACATTTTAGCAGACAGGTAGGAACACATGAGGGTGATGGTCTAAGCAAACAAAAAGCTCAGGATAAGTACAGAATACCTAATATTAAAGGAAAGAGACCAATAAATAATATCCCAAGTCCAATTTTTCAGCACCTTTGGATGAGGCAGCCCATAGGCATTGCTGGGGGAGCAGCCTCCATGTTGGGAGCTGGAGTGATACCCTATGATGCAAATTCATCTCCAAGGTAAGCTTTGGAGCTGGGTCAGGATGAGAATGGTATAGTCTTTGATACAGATACTCATTTGAATTGATGTAAATAATAATGTTGTAGCTCTCTGATGTTATGAAGCTAATTGCTTATAGAATTTGAAGGCCATGTTGAGCTTTAGAGCTTTATTTCCAAGTATCTACATACTAGGTCTCAAGGATGCTGGCTAAGGGCCTTTTTTAAAAAAGAACTGTTAAACTTCTTTTTAAGTTATATTTATATTTATTGGGGTGACATTGGTTAATAGGATCATATAGGTTTTAAGCACACATATCTATGATATATGATCTGTGTATTACATTGTGTACCTTGCATTATGTAAGCAATTGAATTACTTCAAATATGCAAAATATTTTACTATAGTAGCCATGCTGCATATTAAATCCTCAGGACTTACTAACTTCAAAATTGGAAATTTTTGCCCAGGCTGGTGGCACAGTGGAAAGGCACCAGCCTGTAAACCCAAAGGTCACTGGTTCAATTTCCAGCCAGGGCACATAAGCAGGTTGCAAGCCAGGTCTCCAGCCAGGTCTGTAGCTGGAGGCAGGTGAAAGGCAACCATACATTGATGTCTTTCTCCCTTCCCCTGTCTTTAAAAATCATTTTTAAAACTTGGAAATTTTAGTCTTTTGTCTCTTTTCATTCATTTTGCACACCTCTCACTCCCTCTGGCAAACACCAAACTGTTCTTTATATTTATAAGTTTTTAAATATTTTTTCCTCTTTTTTTATTGCATGTATATAAAAGATCACACAACATGTGTTTTTCTCTGACTTATGTCACTTAGCATTATGTCTTTATAACATTCATGTTGTTGCAAAAGGCAAGATTTCATTTTTTTATAGCTAAGTTATACAACATTGTACATATGTACCACTTCTTTATCCATTCATCTATGGGTGGAAACTGAGGTTGCTTCCATATCTTGGCTACTGTAAATGATGTCTGGCTACTATAAATAATGTCACAGTGAACATATGGATGCATGTGTTTTTTTGATTTAGTGTTTTGGTTGCTTTGGATAAATACCCAGAAGCAGAATTGCTGGATCCTTCTTTGTCTCTTGTTATGCAGACTTTGTTTTGGTCTATTTTGTTTACCCCAGCTTTTTGTTTGTTTTAATTTTCATGAAATATCTTTTTCCACCCCTATATTTTCAGTATGTGTGTATCTTTTGATCTAAAGTGAGTCTCTTGTGGACAGCTTATGCAAGGGTCTTGTTTTGTTGCCCATTCATCTTCATGTCCTATGATTGGAGCATTTAATCCATTTTCTTTCAAAGCAATTGTTGATAGATATGTATTTATTGCCCTTTTATTATCAATATTTTTATTTCTTGTTGTTGTTGTTGTTCTTCTTCTTCTTGAAGATGCTTTAACATTCTTGTAATACTGGTATCGGTGGTGATGAACTCTTTTAACTTCTTGTCTGGTTGTGTATCTTTTTGTTCTAAATGGTGCTGGGTAGAGTCATCATGGCTGCAGGTTCTTGCTTTTCATCACTTTGAATATTTGATGCCAATTCCTTCTAGCCTGCAAAGTTCCTGTTGAGAGACCAACTAATAGTCTTATAGGAGCCCCTTTTAGATAACTACTTTTCTCCTGCTACTTGTAACATTGTCTCTTTGTCCTTAACCTTTGGTATTTTAATTATAATGTGTCAGTGTGGGCTTCTTTGGGTTCATCTTTTTTGGGTCTCTCTGCACTTTCTGAGCTTTTATGTCTACTCCCTTCGCCAGGTTAGGAAAGTTTTCTGTCATTTTTTCACATAGGTTTTCAACTCCTTGATCTCTGTTTTTCATGACCAGATGCAAAAGTTTGTATGCTTGAAGTTGTCTAAGAGATTCGTATAATGTTCTCATTTTTTTTGGATTCTTTTTTGCTATTCTGATTGGGTGTTTTCTGCTTCCTTGGCTTCCAAATCTTTGATTTGATCTTCTGCTTTATCTATTCTACTGTTTAATCCCTTTAGCATATTCATTTAAGTTACTGTATTCTTCATTTCTAACTGGTTCTTTTATATTTTCTATCTCCAGTTTTATTTTTCCTATCTCTTTGTATAAGCTCTCACTAAGTTCATCTACTCTTCTCTTAAGTTCATTGAGCATTCTTATAACCAGTGTTTTGAGCTCTGCATCTGGTAGATTGCTAATCTCCATTTTGTTTAGTTTTTTTTTTTTTTTCCTGCAGCTTTGCTCAGTTCTTTCATTTGGGACATGTGGCTTTGTCTCCTCATCTTGACAGTCTCTCTGTGTTTGTTTCTATGTATTAGGTAGAGCTGCTACATCTCCTGGGCATCGCAGAGTGGCCTTACGTAGTAGGTATTCTGTAGGGTCCAATCAGCTTCCCTGATAACCCAAGATGGGCACTCCAGGTATGTCCCTCATGGGGGCTGCAGACACCATTCTGTTGTAGTTGAGGCTTCATTGCTATGGCACCTCAGTGGGAGAAATTTACCCCTAGGCTTATTGGCTATGAAGACTGGCTATGTGTTTGTAGAAGGTATAAGTAACTTACTTCTCTATAACACAATCCCACAATTAGGAGTTAAATAATAATCATTAAAAAGACTCCATTTATTTTCATCAACAATGAAAATGATGAATATATTCTATTTGCATTCTCCCTCAGTTTGATCTACAGTTTCAAAAATCACCATGTTTTGCCCTGGCAGGTGTGGCTTAGTGGATTAAGCGCTGGTCAATGAACCCAATGGTGGCTAGTTGGATTCCCAATCAGGGCACATGTCTGGGTTACAGGTCAAGTCCCCAGTTGCAGACAGTGAGAGGCAACCACACACTAATATTTTTCTCCCTCTCTCCCTCCCTTCCCTTCCCTCAATAAATAAATGAATAAAAATATTTTTTAAATTATGTTTTAAAAATCTCCAATGTTTTATTAGTAGGTTGACTAAATATTATTAATACCCTTAAGTATAAAAGGGAAGACTACATAGTTGATGTAAATACCAATCAAGTGTATTGTGTTTTAATAATTCCTTTGGAAAATAAATTGGTCAATTTTCAATGAAAAGGAAACCTTTAAAGATATATTAACTTCTTAGAGATGAAATTTTAAATTTTTTTCAGATTTTATTTTTAGAGGAAAAAAAAGAAGGAGAAAGAGAGGGGAAGAAACATTAGTGTGAAAGAGAAACATGTATCGGTTGCCTATTGCATGTCCCCACCTGGGAGCCTGAGCCACAGCCCAGGCCTGTACTCTGGCTGGGAATTGAACTGGCGACCTTTTGATTCACAGGCCAGCCCTCAATCCACCAAGCCACAGGAGCCTGGACTAGAGTTAAAACATTTTTGTATAACTAAGTAACAATCTAAGAAACGCATATCCATTCATCTATTCATTTACCTCATGTTTTTTTTTATAATATTCCTTCAGAGCTTCAATTTCCTGGATCAGCTTTGAATTCAGCTGAGGACTGAGTTCATTCATATAATCTATATCTGCTTGAAGCTTTGCATTAGCTTCTTCCCATTTAGTCTTTTCTTCCTCAACATGTATTCGTTTTTGAGCATTATCTTCCAGATGCCATCGTAATTCTGTAATATCTCTCAAATAGGCCTCATGTTCTAGACATACAATAATAACAATAAAAAGTTACTTGATTATTGCATTTATCATTGAAGGGATTAAAGTATATATTTTATAAGTTCATTATTGTTTTACTACAATATATACACTAGGTTATATATAACTACTCTACCTTTGTTTTAAAAAATCAGTCATTATCTTGTTAAGTCTTACCATTATAATCTCCATGGTGATTTTCTATTAATATATTCATATACCTTCTCAATTTATATTCCATATTTTTAAATACTTTATTTATATTTTCCTCCTCTTGTGTAATTGTGATGCATTCCATATAATTACCTCAAATCTTACAGCTCACTATTACTTTTCATTGTCTAATAAACCATTTATCCAAAGACTGGCTTATTAATTTTAAGGAATATAATTTAATTTCTAGTAAGTCATTTTTTATCTCCATTTTTGTTTTCCTATAAAAGTCTCTTAATCCTCATTTTTACTTTCAAACTTCTCTTTTTATTTCTTGAAACAAATTAAACATATCTATTTTATAATCAATTGTATAATCCAATATCTGAAAACTTTTTGAGTAAGATTCTGTTTGCCCATTTCTACTGATTTGTACTTGTTAAATGTGTATCTTCATGTGTTTTATATTTGCTACTGAGCAACTCCTTCCCTTAGAATTTTATCTGATAAAATGTACTTCTTTAGGCAGAAAAGATTTATTCTTAACTGAGCTTAGAGTGCTTTTGGCATAACTGAAGTTAATTATTTAGTAAAGAGTGAAAAAGAACATAGATAAAGTCTGAATTAAAGCCTCCCACCCTCGCTGGTAGCACAGTGGTTAAGGTGCCAGCCTGCGAACCCAAAGGGTGCAGGTTCAATTCCCCAGCCAAAGCACATAACCAGGTTGCAAACCAGGTCTCCAGTCAGGTCTGTGGCTGGAGGCAGGTGAAAGGCAACCACACATGGATGTCTCTCTCCCTCTCTGCCTCTCTCCCTTCCCCTGCTCTCTAAAAATAATAAAATTTAAAGAAAAAAAAAGAAATAAAGCCTCCCCAGCCTAGGATCTAAGCTCCTTTCCTGCTTCTTTGATTCTTCTCCAGAAGGAAGTGACAAATAGAGAGAGTTCGAACTTTGAGCTCAGTATTAGTTTATTTTTTTAAAGATTTTATTAATTATTCTTAGAGAGAAGGGCAGGAAGGGAGGAAGAAAGGGAGAGAAACATCAATGTATGGCTGCCTTTCACCTGCCTCTAGCTAAGGACCTGGCTGGAGACCTGGCTTGCAACCTGGTTATGTGCCCTGTCTGGGAATGGAACCAGCGACCTTTGGGTTCGCAGACCGGTGCCTTATCCACTGTGCTACCAGCCAGGGCTCAGTATTACTTTTAAAAAAAGAAAGAGCCATTTGATATATATGTAATTTATTTTATTAAAATAACATAGTTGAGAAATCATATAAATAAAATTCTAATCTTTTCTTGTCACTCCTTGACATGTGCGTACCCTATTTTAAAGACTATAGTTTTAAAAGACTAATAACACTGTAACAGGTGTGTGTATGAGTCTGACACATTATTTGAGCTAATGGCTGTTATCCCAGAGTCATAATTAATAATAGCATCCCCTTTTCTCTAAATGGTGTCTTGGATTAAATGACAGGTTATATGAGCACCCTAATATAACCTGTATATAAAATATGTGACTCCTGAGTTAAAATGTTACCCTATGATAGTTCCAGACAGAATCATGTACTCAGGCATGTTTTGATAGGTAGACACAGTGTTAGAAATAAAAAATCAAACACCTTTAGATCGTTTAATACTTTACCAATAGTCCCTCACTCTGTATATGTATAGTCTAAAAGACAGCATCTATCTTTTGAAACATTTGTTACCTGCAGTCCTCTTGGAAACAAGTTTTATTGCCTGCTAGAAATTACCAATAAAATTTACTACTGAATTTTCTGAAACAGATGCATTATTTAGAACTCTTGCATTTTCCTATATTTAAAGAGGTAGAATTATAACACTTTAAATTTTTAGTCTTCAAATACTGTAGTCATTATATGAAATAAGTGTCAAACATTTGCATGTCCCTTGAGTACCATAAAACCTATGCAATTTCAAACACCAAATGACAGCAGGTCCAGGTTTGCTCAACATGCTCCCGCCAACTAAGCATTATCTTTAATGGCACCTATCAAAAGTGAAACAGTTTAGATGAAAAATAATATAATCACTAAAATGGTTATTTTTCATTCAGAGCTACAATTGATTGATTAACAAAAAAAATGGCAATATGAAGAAAATCCTTATGATTACCTCTCTGCACAGCTAATGGGATTTCTTGAATTCTCCAGATTGACCAAGAATCAATGGTCATATTTATCATTTGCCTTCTTGATTGTTGTCGTTTTAAAGCTTCTTCAGCTTCTGCTCGATCGGTTTCTAGGCTTTTGATGAGATAAATGGCCTCTGATAGCAATGTTTCCATTTCCTGCTTTAGTTCTGGACACTTTTCATCTTAAAATAGAAATATGCATTCACATTTGTTAATGAATTAGCCTATAAACTTGGTGGTGGGAATATGGGTACTAGTACTATCGTTATTTTTATAGATTTAATAAGAAGATTTTAGAAAAATGAATTAACCTTTTAAAGACTTTACTGTAATATAATCATAACATTGATGATAAATTGTGAAAGAGATTTTTAAATTAATATTTTATAAAATAATTAGAATAACTGAATCTCTTTTGTGCATAATATTTTATCTGAAGGAAAAAAAACATATGTTCTATTTACAAGATGTATTTTTAAATTGTGTTGTGCTTTCTCTGATTCTATGAAAAAAGTAAATCATAGTTATTACATCAGATAAATATTGGAAATCCTCAGATGGTTCCTAGAAAACAGAAACAATATTCTTTGCCTTATCAGATGATAACATCCCTACTTAGCCTTGCCAAAATTTCATTGCTGCTTATAAATTCTATTTATTCAGTTATAACACAAATTTACTCCCTTAATGAGAGATATTTGTGATTCCTGGTTCACAGTTCTGAAATGATAAGGTTTAACAATAATGAAATGATTCATATGACTATTCCTTCACCTATTTATGCAAGAAATGGATAGAGAACCTGTGCTGTTCTAGGTAACATGCTCTCTCTCTGGAAGTGGATCAGGAAAGAATATGGATGGATATGGGCCCCACTCTGGTGACATTTCTGCTTGCAAACCATGACTTTTGACAGAACAGGATATAACAATAAGATATAAGCAAACACAGTCGCAAGAAAGGCAAATCCCCCAAACACTGAAGCTGAGAAAAAAAACAGTAAAACTGGATCAAGAAGAAAGGCAAATAATATGTCTTTATTTTCCTTTGTTTGTTTGTTTGTTTTTTTGGACAATTAGGACAATAATTTTCTACTAGAAGATAGTATTACATAATAGTTATTTTTTTTTTTAAGATTTCTTTTTTATTTCATTATTTTTAGAAAGAGGGGAAGGGAGAGAGGCAGAGAGGGAGACAGACATCAATGTATGGTTGCGTTTCACCTGCCTCCAGCCACAGACCTGACTGGAGACCTGGTTTGCAACCTGGTTATGTGCCCTGGCTGGGGAATCGAACCTGCGACCTTTGGGTTCGCAGGCCGGCGCCTTATCCACTGTGCTA